>MU225919.1:1227843-1238463 GCA_018584345.1 Thuja plicata
ATTTGAAATTCTAGGCTTATTATGAGCTCTAAATCCCTTCAATTTATAGAGGAATGGGAGAGAGAGAGAGAGAGAGAGAGAGAGAGAGAGAGAGAGAGAGGAGACAAGGTTCATTAATGGAGCCCCTAAGGTCATTAATGAGGTGTAAGAGCCATCAATGCCTTGGGCATTAATGAGGGATGGGCAAGAGGGAATATCCATTAATGAGCCATTAATTAAATTTATTTAAGAGGTATGGGAGGGTGTAAGGCTCAACTTGGCAAGTTGGTCTTTAGAGAAGTCATTCTTGAGAAAGTTGACTTTCTCAAGTGGGTTGAGTTGTTAATCATTCCTTAATGGAATGTGACAACATTAGGAGGTGGGTTAGGATTAGAATTAGAAATAGGATTATATTAGTATGGGGGAAATAGGTTGGGATGGGTTAGAACCTAGGGTAGAAGTGGTTGAGATAAGTTAGGTTAGGGTTTAAGGGAATATAAATGAAATAAATTAAACTTATTTAATTCATTTAAAATATAGGAATTAATTATTTAAGCATTTTATTGCTTTTTAATAATCAAGGGGACTATATCCATTTTAATTAAATTAAATAGGCTAGGGGAATGAGTTATTTTCAAGTGGACAATTGATTTAGGGGTTTATTTAATTCCTTGCAAATTAATCATTTTTAGCCATGTATTTGATTGATTTTGATTTTGGCTAAAAGTAAATAATTTAGTGATTTGATCACTTTAGGAGATTAAATTGATTTCAAAAGAATTATGCCAAGTAGTAATATGGTCGTTTGGACATTATTGGGGGTATGATCACACTTAAGGAAAATAGGGTCTATAGTTGGAACAGACCAAATTCAGGTGGTTACATTTGCCCCTCTTTGAATTGATTTGCGAGCAGCGCATTGATTCAAAGAAAATTTTTGATTTTGACTTTAGAAAGATTGAGAATTTCATTCTTGGTTGTCGAATGAAATGTTGTTGAGATCATTCTCGCACTTGATCAAACTAAACTAATAGAATTGATTTTGAACTTGGTTGTCATCCAAAGATCAATAAAAAATCTTAAAGATACCAATTCTGAACTTAGTTGTTATCCAAAGATTGGTAACATTGATTCTTAACTTGGTTGTCATCCAAAAGTCAATAAGAAGCTGCTAGAAGCTTAATAAGAATCTTTTAAAAATGAGGGGGCACAAGATATTCAACTTATGAGAACCAAAGCTTTCTATCCAACAGTTCTAACTTAGTCAAGGAAACTGTCATGCCCCTAGTTTGTTTGATAACAAAGTCATTTTTAATGTTGTTTCGAGCAAAAATTTAATTAATGATAGTGTGATCATGCCCCCTCGGGAATGACATCAAAGGAAAAGAATAAAATCCCTCAGTTGAAAGAACGTATCACTTGCAGGAAGCAGTTAGGGCAAGAAAGAATGGAGTAGAAGAAGTGGAAAAAGATGGCGTGTTTAAAAATAAACACACTAGTACCTAGTTAATTACATAAAAATGTGAGTGATGAGACTAATTAAATGATGTTAGACCAAGATTTATGATAAAATGTGCAGTATTGATAGATTTGTGGAACAAATGAAGCAAATCCATAGTTTTCAGAATTGTCACAAAAATGGCACTGTGCTGCTGAAAACATCTTAGGCACCTTTGATTTGGTTCTTGATTGATTAAAAAGAGAACAAAAATGTAGTTGTAGTTGTCTTGGAGGAGTTTCAGAACTCCTAAATGGCTCAAAAGACCAATTTAAGCCTCAAAATTTACCATTTGACTATTCATTTTTACTTTCCTCCATAGTAATTCTGAGAGCTCTACAGAGAAGATGGTAGTCCCTGTGAGGAAGCATCATTTTGAGATGATTCATCGACATCAGCGCCTAACTGACTACCCACCTCTAGTAAGTGCTCGTAAAATTACCTTGTGAGTTTTGCAAATTTCAATTTTATGCATTTTTGTAGCTGTTATAGCCACTTGAATTCTGAATTGCATCCAGTATTATGGATAGCAACCTACAAAACCCGTGTCACATCTATTTTTTTTTGGATCGCATCCTTTTTTTCTGAATTCCTGCGTCACATCTAGGATACTCTGGATCACATCTTGTTGCCCTATTTTTTTCATGTTTTTAGTTGAAATTTGATTTTGGGTCTTACCCTATTTATTGAAGCTCGTACCCTATTTTTAGGGTCGCATCCCATATTTTGGGGATCACACCCTGTGATCTCTATCGCATCCTGTATTAACAAGATCATATCCAGTAAAGGAGATCGCACCCTATCATTTCAGAATCACATCTGGTTATGAGACTTAGAAATTTAGTCCTTTGGACCTGTTTCCTTGCTACGAACCTTGAATTACTTAGCCGATTAGGATTCTACATATTTGTTGTAGATAGAATACTAATATATCATTGTGTTTGTCAAAATAGACTCAGTTTGAGGTAGTCGCATTTCGTGGCACCTACCCAGGTCATGTGCTTGCATTTTCTGGACTGCTTTTAGATGATGAGTATACTACAGTGATATGATCTAGATTATGTTCGTTGATAGAGTTACCTGAGATATGGGTAAACTGAGGGTTGTTGAATTCTCTTGCCGAGAGATGGCACTCAAAGAAAAACACCTTCCACCTATCAACTGGGGAGATCATAGTGACTCCAGAGGATGTATGGCGGATACTCCAGGTTCCGATGATTGGTGTGGAAGTGGGTTTTGAGTCGATGGTTGATGTGGCGATTGGTGCTGCATGTCGATACTTCCAGGATGACACTATTGATCGTAGATATCTGTCATGGGATTATATGGTCAATCATTATGATTGTTTATCTGTATACTTAGCAGGTTTGATAGGTGGCATCCTGATGCTAGATAGAGGTTAGCATGGATTCATGGTTGGCTGGGTAGACATGTTGGAGTAGATGGTCACCCATAGACAGAGATTTGGATGGGGCAGTTGTATTTTAGCCCATATGTATCGAGTGCTTCACAAGATAGTATATCATAATACCTGTAGTATGACTATGGGTATCCTTATTCTCTATATTTGGGCCTGGGAGCACATCCCTATTACATGGCTGATTGTAGATAGACAACATTTACCTAAGCATCCCTATGTATACATGTATGCAGGTCTCATTTAACAGCCCCATCTGGGCAAGGTTGAGTACTGGTGTCAACTTTTTGATGATATGACTAAGGTCGTTTGGTGACCATATTTAGACTACAAGGAGTGGACCTTGGATGCATGACAGGTACCCTATTTATTTCAGAGCCGATATCTCATAGGGAAGACTAGATATGTGGTAGAGTGGTTTATTCATACCCAAGTGCTAAGATAGTATGGTCGACGGTAGGGCAGGATATAGGATATCACTATTTATGCATGGATCTGGGACAAGGAAACATTGTGGGGTGCTCAATTGAGGTATGAGACAGTGCACTAAGAGATTTAGGATATGGTGGGAGCAGACTAGGATCTCTGCCTTGATGCAGCCAATGTAGGTGTTTTAGATGAATATGCCGCAGAGATGCTCCAATACCCATTTCCTCATTTCACTGTACCTAAGGAGATCATTCCTTGTATAGAGTATCCATTAGATTATGATCTAGAGGATCATCCTACCAAAGGTAAGGGAGGATCATAGAGAGATAGGGCTACCGACAAGCATGGAGGTCGAGATGGAGGTAGAGATGGTGGAAGAGATGGTAGAGATGGAAAGTGTCCGCCTCTTGATGATGGTGATGATGGAGATGATAGGGGTGGTGGTGGTGTGGATATATATACAGGTGGTGCTAGTGGTAGTGGACAGGGGAGGCACTAGAGATTTATGTTTGTATCTCCTCAGAGGGATCTTTGTCTTCTCCTTACTAGGGGTCAGCAGAGACAGAGGCAGCAGGGGTCACAAGATAGACCATAGGATAGGGGATGAGATAGGCCTGAGGGCCAGGAGATAGGTAGGGATGGAGATCCTCTTTCTAGGTGCGAGTAGGAGAGAGAAGATAAGGGAACACATTACAGCTCTTGAGGCAAGAGCCACAACAATAGAGTCTAGACTGGCTATATAAGATCCTTGCTCTGAGTAGAGAGAGATTTACAGGCCCACACAACCACACATAAGGGATAGAGGGCCACATACTATAATGCCCTGTATCATGTGTCAGTGCTAGAGGGGTAGAGAGTAATGTCATTTTCTTGATTGGCTCAACAGTCTAAGGGAGCGATGCCTCCTCCTCCACCTCCAAATCAGGGAGAGGGGGGAGCCAGAGCTGATGTATATTGTCATATTTGTATATCTGAGTTCACATTATATATCTAGATCCTCTTGAGATCCTCTTTTGTATATGATATTTATATATGTATATCTCATTCATTTTGTCTCACTAATACTCTTTATGCCAGATGTTGTTTGATTTTTACCATGCTCATACATATATATGTAGCTTCTGATTCTGATAGGTTTTATGATTGTCTCTCTGCTTTGATAGAGTTATTCGCACATATGATGATATCTTGGTCTCTTGATGAGTTATATTTAGATGATGACATCATTTTATGATTTGATTACTGTATATATATATATATATATATATATATATATATGTTTTAAATGATACTTATGTGAAGATGCAAATGTATGTTTTTGATTTTCCTTTATGCAAAATAGATGTATGGATGCAGTTAGGATGTAAAAGTAAAAATGCAATACATGGATGCTTTGTTTTGGTATTTTCCTGTTGCTTCTTTTTATGAATGAAAAATGTATGCTATGGATGTGCAACGATAGATATATCAATAATATGGATGTTTGTAATTAACTTGATTTAGAAGAAGAATAAATTGAATTAATTTGGAGCTCAAAATGCCTTTAATGGTTCTCCTTTCTTGTTTATATTCCATGCAATTGTCAAAAGTGTAATGATATGAAGACTCTTAGGACTTTGTCACTGGTATGCAAATGTATAGCTTTTTATCATCATTGGGCATTTTTAGGAATGGATACCACCTGATAGTACAACAATCACTAATACCCACTGATATTATGAAAGTATGAATACTATGTTTTATTGAAATGTCAGAAATAGACTTAGGCATCAAGGCATAGAAGCCAAGATAACAAAATAGTCACCTTCCATTTAATATACCAGATCTTGATTAAGGCAAGCTATTGGACCTGTAATGACCTTGAAAATTCATATCCTTGGGTACATTATGATTCATATACCTTAGTGAGAATCTAGATCCAGGAAACAAACAAGGAAATTGTTTCAATCTCACCGTAGTTTACACATAACAAAGATCGAGATATATGTGACTATCCACCCATATTGGTAGCTCTTACCATAAACATCTAAAATAGGTGAAATTTATAAGATCATTTGGAACAATCCCCATATGAAAAAAATCAAGAAAACATAATTCCCCTATCCTTGTGACTCTTTGTCTTTGCGTAGACGTCATTGAGTAACTAAGAAGACATAATAAATCATCAATTATGAATCAATCAAATAAAATTTATAATTACTTAGATGCCCCTAGGTAAAAACATCATCAGGACATAAAAGAATAATAATCAAACCAATATCAAATTGTGTGTTTAAGTAGTACTTGTTCATTCATTTGTCAAACACAGTAGAGATTCATCAATCAAAAAATTGGAATATAAGTAATATGGTGTTTCCATGCCTGTGCATTGATAGGATAATCCATTCATGTTTGTGATCCAATATAGCCTTGTAGGAACTCCGTTAATGTAAATGTCATGTCTGGATATGTGATGTTTGAAAAGACACCCTTGTTTTGGAAAGTGACACTATTTTGCATGTATCAAGAAACATTATGTCTGTGAGGCAAACCATCCTAGAGAAACCTAGCAACCGCTACCTACCATGCCAGCAAAGATGTCCCTAGTGCAGAATGAATTATTCCTAAGACGTAAATGTAGACAAATCCCAAGCAAGGATAAGATAGCCATTTAGGAAATGAAGTCAACGTATGAGCATAGGTGAAATTTATGAAGGCTTGGTATTAGTAGTGCATTGATACATGGAGTGCAGAACATAAGTGATGCCTGATTTCTAGGTTTTCACCACTTGGCAAGATCTTTTCTTTTTTTTTTGCTACCAAGATGCATATTTTACCAAGTGCTCATCAAGGCACTTTTCTCTTTTTCAATTATTTTTTTTTCTAATTTTTCTTTTTTGAATGTTTTTGTAGTATCAAGGTGCCTATTTCCTAGGTTTTCACCAAGGATACCTTTTCTATAGGACCTTTTCCATTGTTTTTGGACTTCTTTAGGATCAATTTTCTGAATGTTTTTGGTATTTTGAAAAAATGTTTTGTTTTGTAGGCTCTGCTAGCCAAACATCAAGTGTAGAACCACTTCAAATGTAGAGTTTTCATAGGATTTGGAAGAACATCTCCTTCAGGTGTAGCCAATTGATAAGCTCTAGTCCCAAAAGTAGTAGTGATAACATAAGGTCCTAGCCAGTTAGGCTCAAATTTCCCTTTTTTCTCTCTGTTAGGCTGGCTTTTAGGATTCTCTTTTAGGATGAGGTCTCCCACTTAAAATTTGCATGGTTTGACCTTCTTATTGTACCCCTTGGACATTCTTGATTGGTACACCTTTAGATGGTCAAACGCATGTTGTCTGCGCTCATCTAGTAGGTCTAGAGAATTCACCCTATCTATGCGGTACTGCTCATCAGTAACCAGACCTTATAAAGATATCTAAAAAGATGGGATTTCAACCTCAATAGGTAGTACTGCCTCAGCACCATAGACTAGAGAAAATGGTGTGGCTCCAGTTGGTGTTTTGATGCTTGTTCTATAGGCCCATAGTGCTAGATTCTGTTGTAGATGCCAGCCTCTACTAGACTTACTCACAGTTCTGTGTAGAATCTTGAGAATATTCTTATTAGATGCCTCAACTTTTCCATTACCTTAAGGGTAATATATTGAGTAGTGTTGAGTAATATGGAACTATTCACAAAGGTCATCAATGTCTTGATTTTTAAATTGGCCCCCATTGTTTGTTATAATTGAAGAGGGTATCCCATATCTACAAATAATGTAGTTTAGAATGAACATAGCCACCTATTTTCCCATGGATTTGATTAGAAGAATAGCCTCAACCAACTTTGTGAAATATTCAGTAGCCAAAATGTGTCCATTTGAAGAGTTGGGATATATTTGTCCAACCAAGTCAAAGGCCCATTGTTGAAATGGCCAATGTGTTATGAAAGGGATAAGTTCTCTAGCA
The DNA here is from genome assembly GCA_018584345.1 of Thuja plicata. Taxonomy (NCBI): domain Eukaryota; kingdom Viridiplantae; phylum Streptophyta; class Pinopsida; order Cupressales; family Cupressaceae; genus Thuja; species Thuja plicata. The sequence continues at coordinate 1,235,104 of MU225919.1, forward strand.
GGAGCATGGATATGATTTTCATGTGTCTGGCATTTAAGACATGCTTTAGAAAACTGAATAGCATCTCTCTCCATGGTAGGCCAGTAATAGCCTACTCTAAGCAGTTTCTTTGCTAATGAAAAGTCATTCGAGTGTGATCCACATACACCTTCATGGACTTCTTTTAATGCTAGATCAGACTCTTCGAGTTCTAAACACCTAAGAAGTGTACCATTGATACCTCATCGATATAGGTTGTTAGTGATGAGGAAGTAACACGATGCTATCCTAATCAGGGATATTTTCACATTTCTAGATAGATTAGCAGGAAGGGTTTGGTCAGTAAGGTAGGTAATGATAGTGGTATACCAAGATTGGTTTGGGGTGTTCAAAGCACATATTACCTGGTATTCAGGAGTATCAAAGGCAGGATAGGATAGTTCTTCCACCAAGAAGTCATAGTGGAATTGATGTTCTTCTAGTTGTAGCATGGATCCTAAGGTAGCCATAGCATATGCAACTTTGTTTTCTAATTTTGGTATCTGCTGGAAGGTGATGAAAACAAAATACTTCTTTAAGTTATCAACTAGTTGCTTGTAGGGCAGCAACTTCTCATCTTTTGTTTGATGCACTCCATTGACCTAATTGATAATTAATTGGAAGTCACCATATATGTCTAATTCTATAATCTTCCATTCCATAGCTAGCTTAAGGCCATTTACCTATGCTTCATATCCTGAAATATTATTGGTGCATGGAAATATCAATTTGTAAGATTTGGGAATCTTGTTGCCTTGAGACGTTATGAATAGAACTCCTACTCTAGAGCCTTGTTGAGTGAATAAACTGTCAAAGTACATCTTCCATGGGTATTCAGTTAGATGCATGAGTGTTTCATCAGGGAATTAAATTAGTAAAGGTTCATCATCTTGGAGTGGTGAAACAACCAATTGATCTACAAGGACCTATCCTTTAATAGCTCTCCTTTCTACGTATTCAATGTCAAACTCACTTAGAATCATGACCCATTTTGCCAAATGTGCTGTTAATGCTGTTATGCTCAAAAGGTACTTAAGAGAATAAATCTTAGCAATGAGCTTCACTATATGAGAGAGCATGTAGTGCCTCAATTTTTGTGATGTGAAGATGACTGCTAAGCACACTTTTTCAATAATGCTATAATTGAGCTCATAGGTGACCAGTTTTCTACTAATGTAGTAGATAGCTATTTCCTTCTTGGTTTCATCCTCTTGTGCTAGAAACACTCCTAGGATGTAGTTGTAGATGAAATGTATAGGAGTAAGGGATTTCCATGAATAGGTTCGATAAGAATAGGAGTAGCCAGGTATCCTTTCAATTCTCTAAAGTTTGCTTCATAGTGCTCATCCCATTTGAAGGTGACCCCTTTATGTAGTAATTTAGTAAAGGGTTGTGCCCTATCTACAAGTTGGGACATGAATCTCCTAATGGATTGAAGTCTCCCTTTTAGCATCCTCATTTGACTGATGTTGCATGGAGGAGCCATCTCTAGTATAGCCTTGACCTTTGTAGGATCTACCTCAATTCCCTTCACTGAAATAATGAATCCTAGCAGCTTCCCTGATTGGACCCCAAAGCCACATTTCTTTGGGTTGATCCTGAGTTGGAACTGTTCCATACGATCCAAGAACTTTCTTAAGTCAGCAATGTGAGTACCTCTTTCTTTGGATTTAGCCAATGTGTCATCCACATAGTCCTCCATATGTTTGTGCATCATGTCATGGAATATAGTTGTCATGGCTCTTTGATATGTTGCACTAGCATTCTTTAACCGAAATGGCATGACGTTCTAGCAAAATGTGCCCCATGCACATGTAAATGCAGTTTTCTCTTGATCCTTAGGGGCGATTTTGATTTGGTTATAGCCCAAGAATCCATCCATTAAAGAATACATCTGGTAGCCTACTATGAGGTTTATGATCATGTCAATGTTAGGTAGAGGGAAGTCATCTTTCAGACAGGCTTTGTTCAAGTCTCTAAAGTTTGTACAAATCCTAATAGATTTATCCATTTTAGACATGGGGACCACATTGGAGATCCATCCTGCATAGGCAATGACTGATAAATATGGATTTCAACAGTTTCTCTAGCTCTGCTTTTACCAATAATGCAACATGAGGATTCATCTTTCTAAGTTTTAGTTTTACGGGCTTGATCCTAGGAGCTATAGATAAGTGGTGCATGATTAGATTAGGATGTAGTCTAGGCATATCAATATAAGACATTGCAAAGTTGATCTTCTTCTCTTTCAAGAACTCTGTGAACTATGTCTTCTCCTCTTCTAATAAAGATTGTGCAAGGTGGACTATTTGAGCATTTTCAACAGTGCCCAAATTTATTGGTTGTGTTGGTTCAATCAGTACTTAAGACCTTTCCTGAAAGTGTTCAGGGAGGATATCAAGAGTCTCTTCCTTTGGCACCTCAAAGAGGTTTTCACCATTGGATATGTCTTTTTTCTTTACTATTTTGGAATCTGATACTGCCATAGAGTGGTTTTCACCATTAGTCCTCTTTTTCTTTTTAATTTTTAGTTTTTGACTGAGAAACCTGATATCCTCCTGTGACATGTTCTCACTCCTTGCATTGGTGGAAGAAGGGTAAGGTTCACAAGCATTGAGATAAAAAGCTAGGGTGTGGTCTTTAGAAAATTTGAGGATAGGAGTAGGATATATTTTAGTCCAATCAATTAAGTCTGGAAGTACCAATGATAGGGAGTCAATCTCTTGCAAGGACAACATTGTGTTAGCATCAAGACCATTAACTGACATGACATGATCTGTTAAGTTAATTTCTTCAATGTTTAGATCAATAAGAGTGAGATCATCATTAAAAGGGTCATTGTTAGTTATATACAGACCAAACTCTAGTGACTCATCAGTAGAAATCTCATCATCATCTCTCTGTAAAAGGAGGCTTCTTTCTTTTAGTCTATCGAATTCTTCTAGACTTATGTGATCACCAGTTTCTTCATCAATGATCGGGGGAAGGAACTCTTCTTCTACTTCAGGATTATCAGTGTTATTCAGAGGAGCGTCAGACTATTTATGAGGAGCTGAGGGTGCCACAAACATGTGAATTGTATCTATTCCTATATCTTTAGTGGAAACATATAGCTCTTCCCATTCATAGTCATGAGAGTTAGTAACATCATCATCGGATCTATTTAAGTATTCAGCAATGGTTATCTAATGTACCCGGTTAGCTACCTATGGATCTTTTATACACTGAATTTGCACCTCTGATCTCAAGCTCTCTTGGTCTTGATAATCCAGTATAACATGGGAATCATCTCAAGGTTGTGGGACCTTATGCTAACCGAGATGAGACCTCCAGGTTCTAGGC
>MU225919.1:1244794-1276078 GCA_018584345.1 Thuja plicata
GATAACCACCTATCTTGGCAGTGAACTCTCTTGACAAACATATGGCAAACATGGCAGGGAGGTCAATGATATATATGTCAAGGAGTATGGAAAAATTGGGACTGGCATGCAAGATCAGACTGGTATCCTTGGCCACACCTATAGTGCTAACTGAGGACCCGTTAAGCTATGTGACATTCTTTTGGAAGGGTTCATATTTTAGTCCTAATTGGTCAGCCACCTTCTTGGGCATTACAGTACTAGTAGCTCCACTATCTACCATGCAATTATGCACTAAGGAATTACCAATGATTAATGATACATAAAAGGGAGGAGGTTTCAAGATCCTACCTTGCATGGGGTGAGCCTTGGTGTTACCGCTGCTTGGGGTCTCCTTCTCTTGATCAGTGTTAACCAACACTGGCTTCACAGCTTCTTTTGTAGGCTGAGGAGTTGTCACCTCTGATATAGCCTTCTTTAAAATCTCAGGTTGTCCTGGAAAGGCCAAAGAGTCCCACATAGACATAGTGACATTCACCTTCTTCATATGGTCTACAATGTTGTAAGGTGTCGTAGTGTGACTTTTTTGTTGTGCCTTCACTATGATGGGCTCTGGCCCTTTTGGATCCTGGCCTTCTAAGCTTGTGATGGCTGGAGCCTTCTTTATTATGACAGGAATAGCTTGTTGTACAGGCTCTGTAGAAGTAGTTGCTTGGGTACCAGAATCAGCTCTCTCCATGTCTTGAGCTCTCCTCTTTGATCTTGTAAAGGCAACAAAAGCTTCATCACTATTAACTCCATTAAATTCCGGTTGCTCCCAATTGAAAAGAGAAGCTTCATTGTCCTGTGTTTCTTGCTGAGGAGCTGTCCCACTGGATGAACATTCTGCCTGAGATTGAGAGGCATTTTGAACCATCAGAGCCTGGTTCATCCACCCATTAGAGCATATGGCTTGATTGTGGGGCTGATTACAAGGAAAACACCATTCATTATCCATAGCTATATTGTTTTGACCAGGCACCAAATCTCTGACTGGATTTGCAGAATTAAGAGGTGCAGGGTTGTATGGTTGGAATGGTCTATGATTGAAATTTTGCCTTTGTCCTTGATAGCCCCCTTGGTATGGTGGCCTATTTTTCTGATAAGGCTGCCCTTGATTCTGATACTGTTGATTAGGACCTTGGCCTTGCTGTTGGAAGGGTGGCCTAACACCTTGATTTTGTTTCTTCAAATTTGTAACCTCCTTTGTCAAGGTTTGTAGCAAGTTTGTCATTTCTTGTATAGTAGTAGCTTGGCTACTCTGTATTTCTTACAATTTCTGAGAAGAACCTGCCTTAGCATGTTCCTGGCCACTAGTACTAGCTTGGGGAGCCAATATGGGAATAGGGGTAAATGGGGGCACTTGTGCAGGAGCAATGGGTTGAAGGCTAGGAAAAATAGGCATTGGTGATCTTCTTTGTATCACTCCTGCTTGGATCAAACAATTTTCAGCCCTGACAGCTATGTCAAAAGCTTGGGGTAAGGAATTTCCTCCCATGGACTAAATCATGACAGATATTTGACTATTCAGACTTTGTAGATAGTATAGGAAGGCATGGTCTGCTAATGGCCTGAAAGAAGCTGGAATTCTATTCCATGTCTTAAGGAATCTACTATTGTAATCTGTCATTTGTTCTTGAGGGTCTCTCTTAATGGTTGTTAACTGCTCAACCAGAGATAGGTTATCTGATTTATCCTCAAAATGTTTGCTTAATGCATCCCCTAAATCATCCCAAGAAGTAATAGACCCAACAAGTAAAGTTCTGAACCATTCAAGAGATTTACCTTTTAGAGATGCTGCTAATAGCTTGGTGGCTACATCTTCTTGAGTAATGTTGTGGATGTTGCAGATGGTAGTCACATCTCTTATGTGCTCAAAAGCTATGGTTTGCCCCTCACCAATGAAATCAGGTAAACTTTTCAATGCCACCAGGGGTACATCATGATGCACTGCAAAGTTTAATGGGCTCCCTTGATTGAAGGGTGCAAAGGCAAAATTTCTAGCCATTGTAGGAACTGAAAATTGAAGATTTACAAAAATATTAGCTACACATGAATATTCCTCCTCTAGATCTCTGGTTAGAGATCTTCCTCTTCTTCTGTGATGAACAGAAAAGTGCCTCCTATCTGATGAATCAGGAGGTGTAGACTGAACTCTCCTTACAGGAGATTCTGTGAGTTGACCTGCCTCTGTGACTTCTCTTCAAGGGCAACTCTGAAAACTCAGTGGGCTTAGAGCTCCTAGTTGCAATCTTTCTCATATACTTTAAACAGGGCTGGTCTAAAACTTTGAAACCAGTGGAGTCGCCAGATATACTTGTCAAAACAACTTCTTAAAAGTTTGCATTCTGTAACCTGCATATCAGAGATAACATAATATTCTCTAATGAACTTCTTTTACTGTCCCACCGGGCGTGCCATAATTGTTATACACTGAATTTGCGCCTCTGATCTCAAGCTCTCTTGGTCTTGATAATCCATTATAACATGGGAATCATCTCAAGGTTGTGGGACCTTATGCTAACCGAGATGAGACCTCCAGCTTCTAGGCTAGTTCCTCTTGGATAATCACCTTAATTTGCTTCTTAAACAGGAAAGTAAAACTTTTAGGGGAAAGGGATAGAAGGATTGCATGAAAGGGAAATGACTAAAAGCAAACTACCTACTAGGTGATGCACCGAAATTAGGGTTTGGATCTTAGTATAGAGGAATGGAACTGATGGAAGAACCAGGTCAAATAAGTTGCAACTCACTAGATAGGCTTGCATAAGTATTTCATAGGAAGGCCTGAACATAAGACTCAACCTATGACCTGCAAACAAACATCCTTCTCTACAACCAGGTGTAGGAATGAGACAAGACTGCTAGGGGGTGAAGTATACCCACAAAACATCTGAATCAGATCAGACACAATAACACACAGAATTGTAGAAAATGAGAGGAACTAGGAACCCCAATATCCATTAATTAGCATTCATAAACTTCAATCCATTAAGAGATAATACAAACAAGGAAGCATAGGGATATGAAGAATTATCACAAAGTACCTCTAGAATGTTTTTATGATCAATGAGAGAATTACAAAATGTAAAAGCCAGAGGGAAAAAAGAATGCCTCAGATAACTCCAAGAGAGAACAAATTCTCTTTACAAAATGCCAAAATCTAAGCACTAAGGCTCTCAAAAATTTTAAATACTCCCATGCACGCAGGCAAGAGTCTCAGAAAACCTAACTAGGGTTACAGATTTACAATATAATAATTGACCCTAGTACAAAATCTAATCTGGTCATAAATGTGCACCAAGAATGAATCGATCAGATCATATTTGATTTCCTTCTTTGCGCCCATCCCTGTACTGGATCATGCCGTGTGAACAAGAAACCTGGAGAAAATCAACTATACTCTGCAACTAGACCCTGTCATGAATGCCACCAACTGATTACAGTCCCCCAGGATGGGAAGTGACCCTTGACGGCCGCCGCTCAAATTCTCATCAATGAGCCATCGATCATGACCATGTCCTCCTGCCAACTGCAACTGGAGAGCAATAACTTCGTGATTGGACTCTGTATGTCTTTTCCACGTCTCTAAATCTATTCCAGGGATCAACAGACTCTCTGACATGGCCTCTCTACAATTGAAACCTTTCTGATCAGCTCTGGAACACAAGCACAGAGGAACCATGGCTGTCGAGTGTTCTCCCCTGTCATCTTGCCGCCAGAAATTCAAATTCAAAGTCCTGCGACCTAGCGACCAACGGCTAGTCTCCTTGTCGCGAGCACTTTTTCTTAACCAGGGTTTAATCTCTAGACTAGGTGACAATGGTCTTTCTTTACCTCGGCTAACCCAAGCTCAGATCCAGCGACAAGGCGACCGTGTGAAAATCTAAGTCGCGCAGGGTTAACATTAACTCAGTATTCTTCTCTAGACTACGCGACAAGCCGTTTACCTTTTAACATTTCATAGTTATCGCCAAGTCACCAGATGCTCATGCCTCTTTTCAAGACTTCATGACAACCTTCAGTCGCTGAGTCGGGTGATCCACTGTCTTTACCTTTAACTTGAAGCACGTGCCTTTTTCTGTTTACAGCGACCTTGCGACATACCTTAATCGCTTAGTCGGAAGGACTTTTTCCCTAGGGCACTTTTATCACGAGACCTCGCGACCACCATTAGATCTTGTCATTCCTTCATCGAACAGCTATCTTTTAATTGCTTTATATTTCCTTATGCCCCTAAATCATCAGGAGACTTCGCGACTGAGGGGTAAACATACCTTAGTCTTGTTATCGCATGATCCTCTTCCTTCATCAAGCGATCAAGCAACAACCATTAGCTTTGTGACAGGTGTCATCTGTTCTTTCGTCCACTTTATGCATTATGGAAATCTGACTCACCGTCCTTATCTAGAGACATCCCGACTGAGGGAAATATCTTAGGATGAAACCGTTAGTCGCTGAGTCATGACTATTTATCCATTAACCGCCAAATATCACGAGACCACGCGACTGAAGAGAAGCCTTAACTGTTTGACCGAGCTGATCAAGCGACCATGCGACATGAAGTAAGCGCAAGGTCGGGAGACATTTCTTTGACTTGCCAATTCTTCTCGCGATCACCCCACTGAAGGTGGGTCCCATTCATTTCAAAGCTTATAACATGGAATTCAAGTGACAACCCAACTAAAGAGAGATCGCCAAGTCTCGAGACATAGATGGAATATTCTATTTCCTCAAGAGACTACGTGAAAAAGTGAAAATCAAAGTCAGGAGATAAAAGGGAATATTCGCTGGGGGTCACGCGATCACCCGACTGGCCAAGAGGGTCCCACTTATTTCTATGACTTAACATGGATCTGGCAATCATGCGACTTGGAAAATAGGCACATGCTCTAAGTGACTTAAAAAAGTAACGATGAAATATAAGAGCCATGGCCTAGGGTTTATTACCTCACTCAAACATGAAGACTTAGGGCTCTTAGGGTTTTGGTGAGGACATGAAGCCTGGAAAAAAAGATAGAGGAAGCAAGACAGGGCAAACCAGGTCATTTGCACAGAATGGGAAAATTTGGGCAACAGGATCAAAGTGTGGTAGATCAAGGATATGTGAAAATATGACCAATTACGCCCAATTAGGATGTAAATCCTGTTGTCAGGGTTTCTCTTGAGTAATTGTTGCTATTAATGATATCTCTAGACCAACTTATATTGTGTCGCCTACCTCTTGAATGGGAGGTTGTGCTAACAAGGGGGTGTGAAGATCCTTTGGTACCTCAAAGATGGGTACATAGCATTCTCCTTGATAGTTGGGATCCTATGTGCCAACATGTAATAATCTCTCATAGGACCACTATTCTAGTTCATCTATTTCATCACTCCCTTTACCTGAGTGTGGACTCTCTTTTGAAGTGGGTTTATCAGTTTTAGTATTAAAACCCAGTCTTGTTTTGTCTCTAGTATTCTGGAAATCCATGGGTATAGGTTAAATGAGCCCTTGTCCTATGTCATTTAGAGGTCCTTTTCCTTTGTATCCCATTTGTTTGAGGAAATCATATCCCTTTCCATACTATTCTGGGGATATCTTTACATGTTTTACCTTAGTTTCCACCGGTTCTCCTTTGTAAAGCCAGTCCAAGACTACTTGTTCTTCTATGTTATCTAAAAAATATGTTGATGCTTTTACTATGCCAGTTGCTTTGTGTACTTCTACCTCTTTGGATACTATAGGTGTGAATGTCGAGGAAGATTTTCCATAGGATCTTGGTGACACCAGAAGTTCTATCAATGAGGGAGTCAGGTCCAACTTGTACTCTCCCATACCTGTTTCTTCGAGTTTTAAGGTTTTGCCAAAATTATTCATAACCATGTCTTTGGTAGTTTTAGGAGCAATTGCATCCATAGCCTCCTTGTTATGTGAGATCATGCTACCAGCTTTGATATTATTACAAGTGTAGTTAGCATTTGCAGGAATCATCACTTCCACTGCATTATGTGGGAAATTTATGCACTGGTGGTAAGTAGATGGTACAACTTGTATTTCATGAAGCCATGGTCTCCCCAACATGATATTGTAGACCAAGGGTAGATCCAGCACCTGATATGTGACATTTCTCTCAATTGGGCTGACTCTAATAGCTAGAATGATAAGACTTTTGGAGGATCCTTCTTCCTCATCATAAGCTTTAATAGTTATTTTTCTTCTAGAGTCAATTGTCTAAGAGACCTAGTCTCTTGATTAGATCAAGTGTATAGATATTCAATCCTGTGCCTCCATCTATCAACATGTGTCTAACATGGGATTTATGAATAAGGAATTCAATATGGAGGGGTTGATTATGTGGATGTGTCAATGACTTATCATCATCTTCAGAAAAGGAGAGGTAATATGGCGCGGAAATGTGATTGAATATCGCTTGGAATTTGTCTATATCAATATCCTTTGGGATGTTAGCAGTATGTAGAGCCTATCCTAGGATTTCCCTATGTACTGTGGATATTTTGAGAAACTCAAAAATAGAAAAATTTGGCAAAGGTTCATTGCAATTGGTCTACCAAGTCATATTTTGCTCCAGGGATAGTAACCATGTGTTTTGCTACTGGTTTAGGAATAGTTACAATAGGAACCTTGGATTTCGGTGTCATTCTTGGAGGTCCTTTGATTGTGACCTGTGCTTGGCTCCATGTTATGGAATTGGAGTGGAATGAGACACCTTTGATTGTGACCACATTGATTGACTTAGTCTTAATGTTGAGCATATTGATCACATTGTCATTTTTGGAATAGGTGTAGTTGACTTCATTACCTTTCCCTTTAGATGTTTCTCCTTTTTAATAATTAGGAAAGGGTTTGTTGAATTCTATATGATCCTCATTGGTAGTATGTCCATCTACTTTGATCTTACCTCCTTCAATGAGGTCTTGGATGACATGCTTAAGCTTAAGGCAATTATTAGTCTTGTGTCCCTTGTTTTTATGGAAGACACAATAGGAATTATCATCCCACCACTTGGGTTTGACCATTGGTTCCCATGGTTTAGAATCAGGGATTGTGAGAACTTTTTTATCCAATAGGGTTTTCAAAATGGTCTTAAGAGGCTCTCCCAAAGGAGTGAAATTTCTTTGGGGTTTTGAAGTCCATGTCTGACCCTTGTTATTATCATTGTTTGCCTAGGTATGAGGGTCATAATCTTGGCATCCTTGCTTGCTTTCATGCGATGAGTTAGATTGAACACCTCAGGTTTAGGATGAATGTTAGAGGCATCAACCACTCCATAATTAACAACATTTTTGTTTTTCTTCCACCATTTAGGCTTGGAGTTGGAGTTGTAGGTTTTGTTTTCATTTTGAAGGGTAATCTCTCCCCTTTTGACCATGACTTCCTCGATACAGAGGGCATTTTTAATCATTCTATTGAAGCTTGGAGAGTCTTTCATTTGTAAAACATAGTTCAATTCAGGCACCAAATTATTAATGAAGATCTCCATCTTCTCTGTTTCAGGAATGGCCCTTGAATATTGTGCAAAGAGCTTCCTCCACCTTTGTAGGAAGTGTGTAATTGATTCACTAGTTCACTGTTTGGTATTACATAGGTCCATCATAGTCATGTCATGTTGGATGTTGTAGGAGTAATGTTGGATGAATCATTGGATTAACTCCTTGAATGTTTTGACCTTAGGGTTCAGTTTTGAGAACCACTCCACGGCAGTTTCTCCTAGACTTCCTAAAATAGTCACATGAGATATGTAGGTTTATTCATGTATTCTATGCTTAGAGCACATAATTCAATCACATGGTCAAGTGGGTCAGTTTCTCCTATGTATTTGTCATGCTTTGGTCTTGCCCTGTTGGGAGGAAATGGGACCATTGTGATACTCTTGTCAAAAGGAAATGGACAAATGGCATCCAAAGACTATTGTCTTTTGGGTTTCTATTTCTCCTTTTTGAGGTTTGTGAGTTCTGTTTGCATCAAAGTGAGTTTCTTGGAAAGAATGGATATAGGATTTGGTACCTCCTTTTCTTTGAGCTTTTCCACATCATAATCCTTAGGTAATTTGACACCTGTGGATGCTAGATGGAGGAAGTATTTCTCTTTATCCTCGTCAATCATTTTCTCCATTATTTTATGGAACCTCTTGCTCTGTTTGAGTTTTTCATATTCTTCTTCAGCGATTTTGTTCTTACTGCCAGACTCAAATAAGGGATGGTCAAATTTAGGCTCTTCTTCTTCATCTGTTTCTTTGGGTCTTTTTCCATTGTTATACTCCTCAAAAGCCTCACTTCATCTACGAGTGTCACTATCTGTTTGTGGGGAGTATAGATCAAGTAGGGAACTATGAGATGTTTCCCCTTGAAAGTGTGGTGTTTTAGGTGGTACTTTCAATCTTGTAGATGTGTAATTTTTGCGTCTTGTGTTAACCATGAAGTTGTTTCTCAACTTTGTCAATGTTTCCCAATAGTGCAAGTGATAATTTCAGATTGTTCAAGTGGGTGTGTCTAGGTAAGAGTAACTATTTGTTATTAGTGGACGTAAATGATTCTAGCATCAAAGGGTTAGAATGCCCTGATAGTGATTTGGGAACTAAGTTGTTGGTAGAAAGCAGGTAGACCACGCGTATTGAACCGATTGTAAAAGACAAACTAACCATGCAAGGTAAACGTTCAAAAGAGTTTTGAAATTTCAATAGGGAGACTAGAAAAGACAATAGGAACCAGCTAAAGAGCCAAAAGGATATCCTAATCAACTAAGACTTTCTAAGAAATACTTCAGCAAGTACCCTTTGTCCTAGATGTGAGCCTCTGGTGACATCAGATGCGAGCTTAAATCCTAGATGCAACTGTGTGTTGACCAAATGCGAGGTAGTATACCAGATGCTTTCCTAAACACCATATGCAATATAGGGTATACATCATACAATTTTATGATGCCTTTGTCATTTTTTTGCCAGTTTTGAAATTTGCATTTTGGGAGTTCATGCAGTTTGTCTGATCTGTGATTGTGTCGGGAGACTTGCCAGTGAGTGAAAAACACATGTATCTGAAGGTTTGAATATTGTTTCTTGTTTGAAGGAGTTTATTTTTTTAGTGATTTTTTTCAAGCGTGTCAAACAAATTTGCATTGTTAGGAGGGTGAAACAAACACTCATCTTTTTCCTATTCTCTAGGTGGAGGATAAAAATCTTTGCTTGTTGACTCAGGTACATAGTCAAATACTAATCATAATATAGCCATCACCAAGCATGAAATGGCTCCAGTCATGATGTTGTATTAGCAGACTCCAAACACAAGTGAGGGAACAATATGAAAAGTGTCTTGGGGCACTTAATTTTTTCCTTGCACAAAGATTATCACCCTTTCAAGGATCAATCAAGAATTCTTTCACTTGAAGTTGTTGTAGATTATTGGGCAATCTGTTTGAAAAATTCCCCCATAGAATTGTACAAAGAAAAAATTAGGTGTATATCCCTATGAGTACTTGAATATATATAGTCTCACAAGAAAGATTCAAGTGGCTCTGCTCTACATATACCCAAGAATGTTCAAGGAATGATGTCAAAATTCCATGAGCAAAACTGGCTCCATCTTTCGAGGCTTTAGCCTACGATGAAGCAACTATTTATAGTGAGTTGGAAGGGTTGGCATAAAACCTGTCCTCACTTGGGTCATTCCAGGGAGATTTTCTCCTCAACCAGTAGGCCCTCTACTATTTAAATGTGTACCAAGGATTGGCGAGCTTTGGATGTCTGGATTTCTGATTCTTCTTCTGAAGAAGAGCATACTCTCCTAATCTAAGCCATTTTCTCCCAAAATAGAATCAAGGAAAGTGGTTCTTTCCTTGAAGCAATGTTGTGCCTGATTTAGATGTTCCTATTTTAATGAAAATACTATGCTTGAAAGTAGATTTGCCTTGTTCATTTAGCCACAATATTTAGTGAGTTTGCTTGTTCAATTTCTCTATCCCAAAAATGAATTATACAGTTGAACTTATCCTTTGATCCACAAGATTTAGTGATTTGTGTTGTTCATTTACTAATCCAAAATAAATTATATGATGTGATTTCTTGTTCAATTAAATCCAAATTTTGTTCAACCCATAAACTGATGTGTGAGTTTCTGATTTTCCTTAAAAGGAAAAGAGCATAATCCTTCAGTCAATTTAGTGATAGATTGGAAAATGTTCCTTAGTTTTCTAAGCAAGTAAATAGAGGTCAAAATGGGGGTTGGGCAACCTAAAAAATTGAGTTGGCTTGTTATGTAGCAACTCCCATGAAAAACCGTCAATGACAACTTGCAAACAATTGTTAAGCTACAAAATATAAAAAACACAACTGGTCAAGATGTTAGAGTTAGGCAAATGAAGTTCACTAAAATTTTTACTAGATGCAATCCAGAAAGATAGAAAATGACACAACCATATGTGACTTTCCTTACCATATGTGATAGCATGCTCCCTAGATGTGAGCGTAAACTGAAAATGATCTAGGAAATCTTGGATGCGAGCCTTGTTTGCTGCGGTGCGAGGGCGTATCCTGGATGCGATCCTGAATGGCCAAAAATGACCCTGTAACATATTCATGGGCATGTAAATTAGTGAAAATTTGATTTAAAATGAGGCCAAGTTGGAAATTGGGCCCCATGATGGGCACCAGAAATGTGTGTGTATATTTGTGCACCTGTTTCCTGCGACACAACACTTCAATAAGTCATTCTGTTAGTGAAAAACAAGGGTTAATGAGCATATACAACCCTAATATTGACCTATTTATTTCTAACTAGGATGAGTTTAGAAAATAACATAAAAGCCCTTAGATTATGCTAAATACCAGTGACATAAATAACCTAGCATGAAAGATTTAAGTTTAAAACAAACTATTTAACTATTTAAACATGCATATTAGTCTAAAATGGGCATTATAACTATGTAAGAAAGTGACTAATGGAGTGTGTATGAAGCTAGGAAGGAATGGGTATCATAACAATGCATTTATATTCCTTCAAAATCTTGGCATAACAACACTATAATTCAAAATTTTAGGCTTATTATAAGCTCTAAATCCCTTCAATTTATAGAGGAATGGGAGAGAGAGAGAGAGGGGAGACAAGGTTCATTAATGGAGGCCCTAAGGTCATTAATGAGGTGTAAGAGCCATTAATGCCTTGGGAATTAATGAGGGATGGGAAAGAGGGAATATCCATTAATGAGACATTAATTAAATTCATTTAAGAGGTATGGAAGGGTGTAAGGCTAAACTTGGCAAGTTGGTCCTTAGAGAAGTCATGCTTGAGAAAGTTAACTTTCTCAAGTGGGTTGAGTTGTTAATCATTCCTTAATGGAATGTGACAACATTAGGAGGTGGGTTAGAAATAGGATTAGATTAGTATGGGGGAAATAGGTAGGGATGGGTTAGAGCCTAGGGTAGAAGTGGTTGAGATAGGTTAGGTTGGGGTTTAAGGGAATATAAATGAAATGAATTAAACTTATTTAATTCATTTAAAATATAGGAATTAATTATTTAAGCATTTTATTGTTTTTTAATAATTAAGGGGACAATAGCCAATTTAATTAAATTAAATAGGCTAAGGGAATGGTTTATTTGCAAGTGGACAATTGATTCAGGGGTTTATTTAATTCCTTGCAAATTAACCATTTATAGCCATGTATTTGATTGGTTTTGATTTTGACTAAAAGTAAATAATTTAGTCATTTGATCACTTTAGGAGATTAAATTGATTTCAAAATAATTATGCCAAGTAGTAATAGGGTCATTTGGACATAATTGGGGGTATGATCACACTTAGGGAAAATAGGGTCTATATTCAGAACAGAACAAATTCAGGTGGTTACATGTACATTGCCAAACCAAAGTTCATAAGGTGTCTTGTCTACGCTTGGCCTTAACTGGATTCTATTGATAGTATAGACTGATGTATTAACTGCATCTCTCCAATATGTATGAGAAACCTTTCCTTCAATCATGATAGTGCGTTTTGTGTCAATTATTATCTTGTTCCTTCTTTTTGCAATCCCATTCTGCTGAGGGGTCCTAGGAGCACTTAACTATCTTTTGATTCCATGTTCTTCACAATAGTCATAAAACTGGTCAGAGGTGAATTCTCCTCCTCTATCTGATGTTAGACATTTTATCTTTAATCTAGATTCATTTTCAACCTTAGCTTTGAATACTTTGAACTTCTCAAAAGCTTAAGATTTGTCTTTTAAGAATGTAACCCACATCATCCTTGAGAAATCATCGACAAACAAAATAAAATACCTTTCTCCATAGTATGATCTTGTTTGAGTAGGTCCACATAGGTCTGTATGTATCAGATCTAATTTGTTCTCTGCAGAGTTCTATTTACTTCTGAATGAGATCCTCACATGCTTCCTCATCACACATTCCCTACACATAGTATCAACTGGTCTTGCAATACTAGAAAGGTTTCTTACTTCCTTTACATTACTTATCTTTACTATGTTGTCAAAATTGATATAACATAGTCTCTTGTGTCATAGCCAACTGTCATCCACTTTTGCAACAAAACAACTTAATTCCGAGTTAAGCTGAAAGAAATTACCTTTCATCTTTGAGCTTGATGCAATCATGTCTCCTTCTTTGTTGTTAATGATGCACTTGTTGTCTTTGAATTCTAGCTTATATCCTTTGTCAAGCAATTTTCCAACACTTAGAAGGTTGTGATGTAAACCATCAACCTAAAGAACATCATCTATTTTGTTATTTCCATCTAAGGTAATAGAACCTCTGCCTATGATAGGTTTGGGAGTATTATCTCCAAATATAACCATGCCACCTTTGCACTTATCTAGATGTAGAAATCTGTCTTTGTCACCTATCATGTGATGTGAACACCCACTGTCTATGGTCCAGTCTATTCTGATGTCTTCTTTGGAAACTAATGCTACTCTTGTGCTTCTTTTCCATCTTCAATGTCCATCTCCTCAAGCATTTTCTCAATGTCTTTAATGGAAACAAATCCTATTTCATCTTCTCCTAAATCATCATCAGTTACACCATCTTCAGCATGATAGCATTCCTTAGTGTATTTGGGCTTGTAATCTGATCTAAACTTTTTGACTCTTGTAGGACACTTGGATGCAAAGTGGCCAACTTTGTTGCATGAAAAACATTTGAATGGTAGCTGTCCTTCATATTTCCCTTTACATTTTATTTCCTTCTTGGAAATCATATAAATGATTTCTTCTAGTTCAGTATCAACTTCTTCCTTCTCATTAGAGGTACTTAAATATTTATTACCATGGACTGAGGCTTTGAAAGTTGTTTCCATTTTAGGTTATGTTTTTAATCTTGATATCTCAAATGCAGATATTTTGTTGATCAGGGTTTCTCTTTTGAAGTCCTTTGAGAATTGCATGGTTTGATCCAAGATGTTAATATTGCTTTCATAAGTTGTTAATGTGGTCATCAATTTCTCAATTATATCATCCTCTAAAATTTCTCCACAATTGTTCCTAATACCTGATACTGCTTCATTAATTCTTTGATTATAAGCTCTGATGTTTTCTTTAGGTAGCATCTATAAATTATTGTATCTTTTCTTCCACATTTTTCTACGTGCATTCTTTGCTTGGATGTCTCCCTCAAACATATCTTCTAATTATTTCCAGATTGAATATGCTCTTTCTTCCTTCTTGATCTCAGAAAATTCAATATCTGTTAGGGCAATGATTAGGGCCTCCTTGGCAATTGCATTTTGAGTGAATACTTCTTTTTTTTGTTTGTAGAGTCTTCTTCTGCAAGTTCTTTCAAGGTGGGAACATCAATTTCATGAGTAGCAATCTCATAGATCTCAAAACCAACACATTGAAGATGTGTTATAATTTTCTTCTTCTATTCAAGATAGTTCTCTCCATCAAACTTAGGACTCTCTTTCCTGAAGTACACCATTTGATCTACCTTAAGCTGTTAGGCTTTCTCTCCAAGGAACTTGGCTCTGATACCAATTGTTGGAATAGTCCCAAGGATAACTAAGAGCGGGGTGAATAAGTTATCCACTGGTTTAATTATTTTCTTCAATTAATTATAGAACAACATTAATCATTAACATATTTAGATAACACAAGATAGTACACAACAATTTTGGTTACGAGGAAACCAAATAGCTAAAAACCCTGGTGGGAATTGGCACCCACAAATAACTGTACTTGAGTATAATTATCCTTGTTAGGAGATCTTGCAATCCTATTAGGAGTTTTTCTATACAATGTAATAAGTATAGTGACCTAGTTAAGGGTCTGACCCTATCAGGAGTCTTTTACAAATAACCCTATTAGGGGTGAGGACTCATTGTCCAAAAATCTCACTGCTAAATTGATAAAGGTTGCAACCTTAAGTAAAACAGATATGCACTATATATGATAAATGAACTGTTTAAGTAGACCTTCTGTCTTGATTAGTTCCAGTGTGTTGTATGCTTTCACTCCTTCTTCACATAGATCTTTTCTTGATGAATGAAATGTCTCTACTATCCCAAAACAATAGACATTTTATTCTGTACTTTTTCTATCTCTTCTCTTAGCATTCACACTTAGTGTCACCAAATGAACTACTATAAGTATCTTCCCAAAAGATGTGATCTTATTCGGCTTTAGGAGTCCCTTCAATACTTCTTTAGTCGGCCAAATCAAGCATGCAACCTGATTATAATCATGCAACCCAAACTGAATAGACGCGATGATTCACATAGTCGGCTCTACCAAATTGACTAAATTATCCCGCTTCTATTAGAACACATTTAGCGCCTTTAGATAATTATCTTTAACTAATAACTAAACATAAATACATACACGCATATCCCAAAGATAGGTGCAACTCAAGAAACAAAGTAATTACGTCGACTCTTAATAGATAATCTTTAGTCACTGTAACTGTCAAAACAGACTAACATAACTCAATAGAAACTGCATATCTGACTCTCTGTGAATGCACATAGCAACCAGAACATGTGTACACCATGGAAATAAAAATGCAAGGCTCCAAACATCTGTACTGATAATTTTTTACAGGACACTATTGTATATTATATGTTGTCATCAATGACAAACATACAATCAACAATTTGCACAGAAGCAAATCTCCATCACAAGTGACATGCATTCATTTAAAAGTTCAAATATAGTGTCATTAGCTATTTATACTAGATATATTGTATGATTTTCTCTTCGTGTATGAATTTTGCATGGGACAAATGTGAATCAAAAGAGTGGGTTAACCAATGTCCTTATAGACCTTTGCAATTGAGCATATCAACTTCCTAAAGGAATACAATTGAACCATATTGAAGTAGCAATGGATTTTGACCATGTATCTGACCTAGTTGAACCATGTAATTTCTTAATTTATTCCTTAGGTAAAATCAATTTTAAACTCATTTTATTACACTTTACGCTGATTTTGGTATTAACTTATCCTTCTTTAAAATGTAGGTCATGTGTATGTAGTTATTACAAATTAGAACAATGAAGAAGGAACATACTACTTTTTGTCTCATTGTATTGAGGCCAAAAATAAATTGACAACTACATTCATTAATGGAGATCATACTGAGCACCTAATAGGATCCATTGTTGTGACAAGGATATGGCTTAGAAGGTGTCGTATCAAAAATTATAACGTGTATTTGTTTGAGGACTTTGAGACCTATTAAACTCATTTTATTACACTTTATGTTAGTTTTGGTATTAATTTATCCTTTTATAAAATGTAGGTACCATAAGAAAATTTCTAATGTGTGGTTGTTTGAGGACTTTTAAACACATAGACATATTCTTCATTAATCTAACTTGGTTTTTGCAACAAATATTCAAGTGATTAACTACCATGGTAGACCTCTTAACAAGAATTTGTGGAAAGTTTACAAATCTGACAATGGCGCAATACTTGACATTGTAGTATGAGGAATTCTTCTATCTATTGGGAGCAAGCTCAAACATGAAAAGTTAGTGGGTTAGCACATGGAATTCATGAAAGAAGCAAGAAACAAAACAAGACTTCAACATAACATCAGATTGAGATAAAAAAAAGTAAATTGCACTGTATTCTACTTATTTGATTTTCTCTTTTTGATTGGATGTAGGTGGGCTCTCTCAAACACAAATTGACCAAAGCCCCAATGCAATGCAAGATTAATAGGAAAGAAGAGAGATTCAAGAGCTATTATGAATAACTAGTCTCAAACCTTCTTCAAGATGATAGATAAAACTTTAAATGATATGCAATACAAGAAGGAACTATGATTCATTCATCAAGATTATCCTAGCATGTGATATCTATGTGATTTAAGCATAAAAACATGAGAAACTAGAAATTAAATCCTAACATTAAAATATCATGATAACAATGCAAATTGAGAGATGATAAATGAAGAGGAGAAGGCCTCTATTTATAAAATTTTGGGAGAGAAGAGGAGGGCTTGGATGAGGTGGCATCTATGTGGCATCCACATAAAAGCCACATAAGGGACACATAGGTTTGAAGGGATGGCTAAATTTGAGTCAAACTTGGCATTAAATGTTGAGTGGCTCAAGATTTCCAAGTGGGAGACAAACTTGTAAGAGGAATTTAAGAGGAATGGGTGACCTTTTTTGAGAGAATTTCCCCATGTGGGTGAGCATTCCATTAGCCATAAAAAGGTTAGGAATCACCTTTTAAGTATGATTAGAGGACAGTTAGGTAGGAAAACATGATTAGAAAATGAGGTGATGGGAATAGGGTAGGCTTAGGGTAGGTCTCTAAGTTGGATTAATAGGTTCCTAGCTAGGTTCTAGATTATAATTCAAATTAGACTTGAATAAATCATAGTTTAGAAGAATTAGAAATATGAAGGGATTTTAATAAATATAAATTTATTAAAAAGGGGATTTTGTGAGGCAAATGTATTTAAATAAAATACATTGGAATAGTATTTTATCATTGATTGAATACCAGCTATGAAACTATTTAATTGATTGAATTAAATAGTTAGACGAATAAGAGGGAAATTATTATTAATAATGATATTAATATTTTTGGACTTCTACATTTTTCCCCTCTTTGACGTGGCATCGCAAGTGATGTTACATCAAAGACAAGAAAATAAGTTTCCCCAGAGGAAGAGGTTTTTTAGGAGTCATGTCGAAGCGACAACGATATAGGGTTGTGCCCCCTCGAGAAAAGAATGCAACAAAGACAATATTGTGGGATTTTCTCAAAAAAGGACATAACAGGTTGGAGGAAGGGAGAGAAGGAAATAAATAGAAGCCTTCTGAAATGCAACTAAGAATGCAATTAAGAATGCAAATGGAAGGATGAAATTATATGTAGCTAATGAGCTTTGGGGATCCATTGGTGTGAATAATATGGAGAGTACATCTAATTTTTACATTGCAATAGGAGGTATGCATTAGGTGTTAGAAAACACAAATGACAAGATTCTTTTGCGTGGACTAGATGCTCAAACAAAAGCATACTACAAAAGACACATGTATCAGTATCCACCAGTCACAACACACCAAGATATAGTAGATCGAGGTAGTGGTGAGTAGGTTCAAACTGATACAAAAAGATAAAATCAATAAAGGCCTCATGACCAAGCAGTCATTTAGTCCAAAGTTCTTTCCATGAGCAAGATTGATGTGATGAAGGATTTGATAAGCCGACACTGGAAGGATGCATCCTGACAGGCAAAGATTGGATTTGATGTGATTAAAAGATAGTCGCTGGCAAAAGCTGTGAACAGGATGAGGAGCAAGGATAGTTAGTCACAAAACTAATTTGTTGAAAAACATGATCGCAGTCACAGGAGTCAAAACGTCACTGAAAATTGAAAAACTGAGCGATGCAAAAATAAATGATGGTTTATTACAAGATTTTTGAGAATATTTTATTTTTTTGAATTTTTGGAATTTTTTGGATTTTTCACGATTTTTATATGTTTTTGGAATTTTAGACACAATTAAAGTGTACAACAGGAACAATTTATAAAAAAAAATATACAGGGGGGGAGGGGGTAAATGGAGAAAAAAAGGTTTTGGGGACAATGGGGACTATAAGAGGGGCTGGGGGGGTTAAAAAAGGTCATTGGTGAATAGTGATTTGGTGAAAAATTGAGCTCTAGAGTGAAAATTATGGCTGACGAGAGGATGAAGGGGTAGTTGGGGGAGCGCGTGCGCACACAGGGGAGACCTGCAGAGAAACCGGTACCAGTGAGTGACTCAATGTTACCTTGCATTTATTTTTGTAAAATTTTTTAATTCTTTCTGGGTGGGTTAGGGGGGTCATTAATGAGGGTAATTAGGTTTCAGACTGAAGAAACCAGTTCCTAAACCAGCGTCTGTGAAGACACCGATCCCCGGATTGACATCTTCACAGATGTCAATCCTTGAACTTGTGTCTCCGAAGATGTTGGTGCCAAACTGACATCTTTGAAGATGCTGGACCCAGATTTGCATCTTTGAAGATGACGATTTGTGGGGAAAAATAGGAAGAAATATTGGTGTGAGAACCGGTGTTTCTGGCTAAACCAGCATTTGCGCCCAAAGGGGCAGACGCTGAAGGGAAGGGAAACATAGGGACCCGGTGGGGGCTGGGGATGGGTCGGCAAAGGATCTAGGGACAAGATGCCCCATTTTGGGAGGGGTTTAGGCTAGGAATAGAAGAAAATATGGGCTGACATGGTTGATTTTGAAATCTATAGGAGCAGTTCCCACCATTCAGATCATGGGAGCATTGGCCACTAAACATGGAATTAGAGGCTTAGCTTAAAGAGGAGGAGTGGGGTTACTATTAGTTGTTGGGTTGGACTATGTGCCCCATTGGCCTAGGCTACAGGTGCACAATGGGATGATGACCACTTTGATCAAGTGGTGGCATAGTGATACGACTACTTTCCATCTGCCTACTAGAGAGGCCACGATCACTCTTAAGGATGTGTGGTGGATTCTTTGGATACCAATCTGAGGGGAAATTCCTCAATATAGAATAGAGGATAGCGACCACTACATGGAGATCTATTTTAGGAGGCCTATGAGGAGGATCCCAAATTATAGGACTTGGATGCCCTAGCAGCCAATGGTGGACAGGAGACTGTGGTGAATAGCCTTATTTTTGGTGGGACTGATCGGAGGATGGATGCTAGCAGATTTGGCTGGTTATGGATTTGGTATGGGATGGTCTCGAGTGATAGCATAGATGCTAGATGAGGGAATGACCTATTTTTGGGGGTATGTTTTCCTAGGAGAGTTGTACCATGACTTGCACATGGCTGCATACTATAGGGTGTGCAACATGGGGACGGGAGTTACTTTGATGTTAGGATGGGCATGGGAGCACATTGTAGTGTTTTGACCTATGAAAGTGTGGGAGGCTTAGTAGCTAGGAGAGCCATATGCCTATAGATATAGGTTACCATTGAGGTACACTTTAGTTGGTCAGACTGGATACTGGCGTCGACTGCTAGATGAGGTTCAGGTTTCCTACTGGACCCCATACAGACTCTATGAGCCGTGGGGAGCTATGGATTGGGAGGCAGGCATAGAGGATGGCTTCAAGGACTTCCTATACCTTTCATATGTACAGACTGACTTTTTTTATTCTGGAGGGGACCATCCATTAGATAGAGAGATACAGGCCATTGAGAGTCATGAGATAGTTTGGGCTACAATAGGGGGTGGTGGCAGAGGATGCCTTACATCCTCATTTCACAAGGGAGGTAAGTGTGTGGGGTAGGTATACTGATGCTCTCATAGTGAGGGCATCTTGGAGGACTATGGTGTGGATAGAATTTGTGGCATGACCAGATGTTATTGACATAGGGATGACTATAGAGTATGCAGCATGGTGGGCCGCACATGTGCCCTTATGGCTCACAGACACAGCGCAGGTGGCTACTCATGAGCAGCCGACAGGAGACATGGATGTGGATGATGGGACAAACATAGGAGATTCTCCTGAGACCTCAGTAGTAGGTTGGAGGAGGAGGCCACAGTAGAGATAGGTTAGACCTCGGATAGAGGCACAGGCAGGGGAGGCACAGGATCAGGGGCCACCACAGGGATAGGTACAGGCACCTTAGGTGCCAGCATAGGTACAGGGGCCACAGGGGCCACCAGTAGGGTTCATGGCACATGAGAATCATGACACTTTCATCATAGAGAGAGATAGATTATAGATAGAGTGTGCGAGACTATAGGGGCTGCTAGGGATGGCGGTGGTATCCAAGACTAGCCTACAGATAGAGATGACCTGGATATAGGGACTATTGGCTATAGAGACAGCACGAGCGAATAGGGCTGAGGATGCTTTTGACACCTTATAGGGGAGGGTTGACTTGGGAGATTTTTCCATGGTTGACTTGATGCAGGATGTTGTAGAGCTGCAAACTGAGATAGGCACATTGACAGACTAGTTGAGTACTCTAACCTTATAGATGGAGCAGGCCACAGAGTAGATCCTTGCATTGAACTTTGAGAGGGATGCAACATAGAGGTGGGCTGAGGCATACAGGACTAAGAAAGATATCAATAGATAGGCAACCATTGCAGGTGGGGCTAGACAGGTTGTGGCAGAGGCTTTCATAGCTCACCGAGATGCGACTAGGGCAGGCACAGAGGTAGCCCACTATCGCGTCTTGTATCATCAGCTAGTTCCTGAGGGATAGAGGTGAGAGGACTTCTGCATCTCAGGGATCTATGGGGATGACACTACGTCCACCACTAGGGTGGGGAGGTGGATCATCATAGCCACCAGCATGATTCAATAGAGGATTATGTGACACAATTTTTTGCATTTTGAGATGAGATGTATACATAGATCAGCACCGAGGTGCATGTAATATATTTTATTGATGATAGACATTGTACTTATGGACATTTGTTATATATATATATATATTATGATCGATGAGGAGTCTATTATTTGATGTGATTCTATGCCTTGATCTATATGATGTTATGATGCCTATGCTTATATGATTACTAACATTTGATGCTTGTAGGATGTGATGCATATGTATGAAAAATTGTGTATGTAGGATAGTTTTATGCTTATGTATATATGATATATGACTGATGTAAGGTGGATGATGCTTATATGATGTACTTACGTGTGTGGATGCAGGATGTGATGTAATTTTATGATGTATGTATATGCTGATGTTTTATGAATATGAATATGGATGCAAGATGAACCTAAGGTACATAATGAAACTAAATGAATCTTAACAATGCAAGACTAAAATGAATCTAGATGTTTTAACAATGAAAGACTAAAATGGATCAAAATGATGTAATAATGCAAGATGATAAAATGAATCTAAATGTTTTAACAACGCAAGACTAAAATGAATCTAAATGATTTAATAATGCAAGATGAAAATGAATATAAATGATTTAACAATGAAAGATGAAAATGAATCTAAATTATTTGACAATGCAAGATGAAAATGAATCTAAATTATTTAACAATGCAATCTAAATGATTTAACAATGCAAGATGAAAATGAATCTAAAATATGCAATTAAATGAAGAACATAATGTAATCTAATGATGAACCTAATGCCTTCTAATGATGAACCTAATACAATGAACCTAATGAAATTGAATGATGATCAATGCAATGGATGCGATAGATGAAATGGATGAGATGGGACCCATATTTTTGGTGTGTGTCACAATCAACTGATGAACCAGCCAGGTGGACTATGAAGGACCAGACAGGGAATGTTAGCATGATGATGACTCAGGATGTTAGTGTGATGACGAGAAGACTGAACATGTTATGAATATACAAGGATCAAACTGAATGATTTATTACAAGCGTTCATGTACAAAGATTGCTACCAAGATTTGATTGGATCTTTCTTTTTTGATGCGTGTGATAGTTTAGTATACTGATTGATTAGTTTCAAGAGGAAGGATACATCCTACAAGAACCCAGAGATGATGATGATCTAGATTTAGGTCAAAGAGAGGAAGGATACATCCTTAAAGGACCCATTTCCAGAAAGATGGGATTCGTAAATCTGATTGGTCAAAAGAGCACTGCGATCAAATTGTGGAACCAAGATGTCGTCAAAAAGGCACTTGATGAAACCTAAGATTTTAAGAGTGTAACTGGATCATGTTCTAAAAGGCTACCAACTGAGGACACGAGATATATACAAGAAACACTAAGAAGAAAACCAGACGGAATATGTACAAGACTGAAGCTTAGGGGTTGAGATAGCACAATCTATGGACAACAATATGCAAGATTATGTGTACAAAAAAGCTCAGGACATGAGATAGGAGGATCATTTCAGACTAGTACATGTGATGTGCGAACACCCAGGGAATACTGGCGAGATTTAGGTGGAAGCGAATGTTATAGGGGAGATGGAGGATGGAAGGGAGTGAGATTTTGATAGATAATGGAAAGGTCCATTATGTGTGATGCCTGTTGCCAGGTTTTCATCATGCATACTTGTCAGAGGCACCTGAATGCCAAGTTTTCACATTTGGATGAAATTTTTATCTTTATTCTTCTTTTTTATTTCTTTGGATCTTTTTGATGTTTTTGATTTATTCTAAGTGCTTTTTTTCTAGGTTTTTGCCAAGATAGGCATTTTTTAAGATTCATTTTTATGCTTTTTTGAGATTTTTTCAGGACCGTTTTACATTGTTTTTGTACTTTTTTCAGGACTTTTTATACTTTTATGGATTTTCTCAGATAACTAGAATGAACAACTAGCTGTCAGACATAGAAGTGCTAGAGATGATTGATGTTGATAGGATCATTCAATGGTTCTCCTTCAGGAGTGGAGAGTTGATATTCCCTAGAACTGAAGCATGTAGTGACAACATATGGGCCTTGCTAGGTAACCTCAAACTTACCTTTCTTTTCACGATCAGTACCAAATTTTTGATTTTCCTTTAGAAATAGGTCCTCCACCTGGAACTAGCATGGGTGGACCTTCTTGTTATAGTTTCACTTGATTCTATTTTGGTAAAAAATCAAATGATCATAGGCTTGCTGTCACTTTTCATCTAGTAGATCAAGCTGTGTGAGTCGTGATACTCAGTAATCTTCATCATCAACCATGTCTATCAGTGATACTTGGAGGGATGGTAGTTCAACCTTAATTGGTAAGTTAGCTTCAGCACTATAGAATAAGGAATATGGAGTGGTTCTTGTAGGAGTACGATAGGAAGTGCGATATTCCCAGGGGGCGGGGTTGATCTGGAGATGCCAGTCATGACCAGTATCATTGACAACTTTCTTGAAGATTTTGAGGATGGTTTTATTAGTTGCCTCAGCTTGGCCGTTACCTTGAGGGAAATACAGACTAGAGAAATAGTGATGGATATGGAGGCAAGCACACAGATCACTAACATGTTTATTTTCAAATGGTGTTCCATGATCTGTGAAGATAGTGGAGGGTATGCCAAAGTGGAAGAAAATGTGATAATGGATGAATTTTGATATATGAACACCTATAGTGAGAGTGAGTGGAATTTCTTCAACCCACTTTGTAAAGTAATCCATTGCTATGATTATGTACTTGTGGCATTCAAAAGAGAGGGGAGTAATCTTACCAACAAGGCCAAAACCCCAACAAGAGAAAGGCCAAGGAGGCGCAATAGGTCTGAGGTCCTGGGTAGGAGCATGAATCAGATTGGCATGCTATTGGCAAGGTAGACACTTCTTGACAAACTCACAAGAATCATGTTCCATTGTAGGCCAATAGTACCCTGTATGTAGAATTTTCTTGGCTAGGACCATGCAACTCATGTGGGCACTGCAGATTCCAGCATGTACCTCTTGTAAAGCCTGGGCAGCCTCATTTTCATCTAGACATCTAGAGAGCACATTGTGATAGCCTTGACGATAAAGGGTGTTGGCTACAAGGATGTAGCAGGAAGCTCTGCGGATAAATTTTTGGCGTTGGGTTGCAGTGAGATGAGGGGATATGATACCATTTTGTAGGTAAGCTTGGATGTTGTGTTACCACCAAGACTAGGGACCAACCAAGACACATACACAATTAGATTCATCATTCTCATAAGCAAGAGCATGAAGTTTCTCAACTAAGAATTCATATTGTGTAGATTCATGAGGAATCTATAAGAGGGATCCAATTGTGGCCATTGCATCAGCAACCTTGTTCTGCAAGTGTGGTACTTGTGTTAGCTACAAGTGGAGGAAATGCTCTTTCATCTTGTCAACCATCTACTTATATGGCATTAGTTTATTTTCCTTGGTTTGATATTAATCTAGAACCTATTTGATGATGAGTTTGGAATCACCAAAGACATGTAGAGCTATGATGTTCCATTCTATAGCCATGTGGAGTCCTGTGATTAGTGCCTCATATTCTGCAATATTGTTCATGCAGGGAAATCTAAATTTGAATGACATAGGGATATAGTCACCTTGAGGTGTGACAAAAAGTATTCCTGCCCCTACACCATGAGCTGTGTAGGACCCATCAAAGTAGAGTTGCCAAGTAGGTTGTTCTTCTATCATGCATAAATGCTCATCTGGAAATTATGTGATCAAAGGATATGCATCTACCAATGGTGCTTCTGCTAGTTGATCTACAATGACTTGCCCTTTAATGGATTTTTTGTCTACATATTGAATATCAAACTTTCTTAGCAGCATAACCCATTTTTCCATTCATCCCGTGAGCGTAGTCCTAGAGAGTAGGTACTTGAGAGGATCCACTTTGGAAATGAGCTTGGTTGTATGACTAAGCATATAGTGGAAAAAATTTTGAGTGGCAAAGACCACTGCCAGAAATGCTTTCTCCATAGGGGAATAATTGAGCTCATAACCCACTAAGGTCTGACTGATGTAATAAATAGCTCTTTCTTTGCCTTCATCATCTAACTGAGCGAGGAGTGCCCCCAGTGTTGTTTTAGCAGAAAAAATATATAGGATGAGTGGTCAGCTAGGTACATGTGGTACCAAGATGGGTGGATTAGCCAAATACTCTTTGATCTTGTCAAAACTCTTCTAACACTGAGGATCCCACTTGAATGTGTTATCTTTTTGCAGGAGATGAGTGAATGGTTGGCACTTTTTTGCTAGTTAAGAGATAAAATGACACACAAATTGTAGCTTTCCTTGGAGGCTACATAGTTGTCAGAGTGTCTTTATTGGAGGCATCTCTATGATAGCTTGTACCTTCTTTGGATCTATTTCAATGCCTTGTCTAGATAGAATGAACCCAAGTAGTTTTCTTGATGTGACTCCGAAGACACACTTCTTAGTGTTGAGCATGAGGTAGTAGTGTCCAATCCTATCAAAGACACATTCCAAAACATTGAGGTGATCTTCCCTTTTAACTGATTTTTCCAAGATATCATCTACATAGTCTTCAAGGATCTTGTGAATCATGTCAT
Organism: Thuja plicata; assembly: GCA_018584345.1. NCBI lineage: Eukaryota > Viridiplantae > Streptophyta > Pinopsida > Cupressales > Cupressaceae > Thuja > Thuja plicata. The sequence goes on from MU225919.1 coordinate 1,270,210, forward strand.
GAAAAATGATAGTCATGGCCCTTTGATAGGTTGCCCCAGCATTTTTCAAGCCAAAAGGCAACAGGTTATAGTAGAAGGTTCCCCAGGGGGTTGTGAATTTTGTCTTATGTTGATCTTCTTCTGTAATGTGGATCTGATTATATCTAGAAAATTCATCCATGAGTGACAACATCTCATGTCCTACTATGAGATCCACGATCATGTCTATGTTGGGCAATGGGAAATCATCCTTCAGACATGCCTTTTTGAGATCTTGGAAGTATGTACATATCCTGATTGATTTTTCAGGCTTAGACACTGGCACCATGTTAGAAATATAGTCAGAGTAGTCAATGGGGTGGATGATCTTGGCGTGGAGTAACTTCTCGAGCTCTACTTTGACAAGTAGTGCCACTTTAGGGTGCATCATTCTTGGCTTTTGTTTGACAGGTTTGATGTTTGAGACCACTGCAAGATGGTGAACCACCAAGTTGGGGTCTATTCCCAGCATGTGGGAGTAAGACCATGCAAAATTATTGATGGATTCCTTCAATACAGTGATTATATCTCTTTCTTCTGCTTCAGTCAAAGATGCTATTATGTATGTGATGGCGAGATTCTCTTTGGTACCCAGGTTGACAGGTTTTGCTTCTTCAATGAGAATTGATGACTGTTCAGGCCTATAATCATGGATCAAAGGAAGAGGAGAGTCTTCATCCTTTGGTGCCTCAGGGAGGTTTTTGCCAGTGGATACACCCTTTGTTTTTACTTTTTTACGATCAGATAGTGCCCCAGAGGGGTTTTCGCTAGGGGATCAATTTTCTCTTTTTATTTTTGTTTTCTTCTTCATTTTTGTGGCTAAAGTTCTCTTCTTCCCCAAAGTAGGCCTTTGGGTCTAGTTTGTAGACATATGCTGAGTCTTGCCCCCAGTCATTACTTTGCTAAATTGCTCCCATAAAGCTTAGGAACACATCCTCACTTTGGAACTCGTCAACATGCATGACACTTTGTTGGTCCCAGTCTATGATTTCAAGATGACAGAGGGGAAGGTCAATGAAGAGAATGGAAAGCTAGTGTAGGAAAAAATTTCCTAGGAAGGTTTCATTGTCAAAGACATCGTCATAGGCTCTCACAAATTTCTCTTCTGGGACATCTTCAATGTCAGCGATTTCACCCAAGAAAGTATAAGAGGCATAGATTTTTTTGTTAGTGCCCCCATTCGTGTCATATTCCATGCCAAGGCCAAGGTGATTTTATCATTGGGTAGGTACAATAGGATCTTTCATTCCTTGCTCTTCATAACCAAGGACACCTCCTTGGTAGTTCCATTTTTCTATCACCAGCTTATGATTTGTACGGTACTTACCTTTGAAGTGATTGACGTGACTTGTTTCCTTGGGTGGTGGATCTTTATAGAGCCATTTGTTGATGTTTGGTGTCATTTCCTAGCCACTCAAAGTGCCCTTTGAGATAAAAGTGGTAGGACCAAATTGTAGCGCCTTGGTTGTCTTTGGTTCTGTCTTACTTAGATTAGGTTAGCGGCCTTGAGTGTGTGGATCAATTAGCAGTGCTCCAAATGTGAAGGAATCAGATAGATTGTACTCACCACAACCTTTTTTGTTGATCTTGACCATGGAAAGGGTGGAGGAAAGGATTTTTTCTAGGTCTGAGTGGGTTCGAGATGAACTGGTGACATAGGTGCCAATGTCGATCCTAGGATAGTGATTAGAATGTGGAAAGGAGGTTTCCAACACATTGTAGTATGCGAAGGGCTTGGGATCCACGTGGATGGTGATCTTAGAGCCATTATATTGGAATTTGATGCACTGATGGTAGGTGGAGGAAACAGCTTGCATAGAATGAATCCATGGGCGTCCAAGGAGGATGTTGAAGGGAAGGTCAAGATCAACAACATGACAATGTATCCTAGATAACAGGGCCCACTTGAATGGGTAATGATATGGTGCCTTCAAAAGTATGCTCTAGATTGTCATAGGATTTGATTGTTATGACCTCATTTGTTATATCAGCTTCAGTGCAGTCTAGCTATTTTATAAATTCTAGAGTGCATAGATTTAGGGTTGAACCATTATCTATCACGAGCCATTTAATTGAAAAATATTTAACCATGATCGAAATACGGAGTGGGAGATTATGATCGGGTTCTTCTGAGGATACATTTTTTGGTTTAAAGGAGACCCCACAAGATGCAGACAGGTGTCCAACAAGGTTATGGAATTCAATGAGGTTGATGTCGCTTGGAACACAAGATTCTTGTAGGGCTTTATTGAGGATCTCTTGATACATGGGTGAGGTGAGGAGGAGATCCAGGATTGAAATTTGGGCTAGAGTATTCCCTAAGTGTTCCAAAATGTTGTATTGGGTACTAGCAGATGGAGTGGGACGGGCACCTGCAACTATTATTCTTCCTCTATGAGTGGTGATTGCATATTGGTTATCGACACCCTTGACATGGATGACATTGACGAAGGGCTAGACTTGAGATATGTACCCAATGAGATTAATTTAGTTGATATATGCATTTTTATAATCTTTTATGTTGGTATTTTCCCCTTTCTTACCCTTCCCCTAATCGAAGGATTGGGTAGGATTGCTTGGGCCTTTACCTGAGGTATGTTCAAGAAATGCATTTTGATAGATTTTAAGGCCTACATTTGGTGATGATTGAGCAGGAGAGTCCACTTCAATCTATTTGTGGTCAATGAGATCCTAGATGTAATGTTTTAGCTTCATACATTTGAGGGTGGCATTTCCCTTAACACTGTGATACTCATAGTACTTGTTATCTTTATACCAGGCTGGCTTAGGTGTTGAGTCATCAAATGGATACATTTTTTGGTACATGACTTGGTTAGCTTGGACCAGCTTATAGAAGATGACACCTATGGGTTCACCCAAGGGGGTAAATCTGCATTGTGGCATATTCAAAGTGCAAGGCCTTTGTTGTCCATGTGGGACTGATATAGCATTTGTCTGAATCATAGGACCTTGGTAGTTGTGTTGATATGATGTCCCCGAAGGGGGATATATAGTCGCACTTGAGGGCATGTGTTTTTTAGGTACATTGGTTGGTGATATGTGGGATTGGGCTATTGATACATGGGAGGAGGTTGAGGGTACACTGGCAGTGCTTACTAATATTTCTGGGTAGGTGTATTAGGACCGGCTACCACAACCTGAATGTGTTTGGTGTTAATGGCTCCGTCAGTTACTGTGTTCTTGATCTTGTTCCAATACCGTGATTGATTATTCTTATGTTTTTTAGGTTGGGATTCTTTGCAGTGCTTGATGGCAGCGTCTTCTATGAGACCTCATTCAAGATCCATGCCTTTGATTCGGATGTCTTGATAATTTTGTATGTAATTCATGCGCATGTGATAGGAAAGCTTAGGATGAAGGTTGTTAATGAAGATTTTGATAAGATTTTTCTCAGGGGGTTGGTAGGAAAACCTTATAGTAAGCCCTTTCCAGTGTTGAAGATAATCAGCCAGGCTTTCTCCTCCATTTTGTTTGGAATTGCATAGATCAAGGAGTGAGAGTTCATTTTTGACATTATGTGCATATTGGGCCACAAAATTTTTAGATAGTTCGGCGAAAGTGGAGACTGTGTCATAGGGGATTTTATATAACCACTCGAGAGAGGTTCCTCCTAGGCTCTTGGGAAATAGTCTCATGAGGGAATTATTGCTATAAGCCACTTCTTGACATGCCATGTAAAATACTTTCACATGGCTCATAGGATCTCCCTTCCCTCAATATTTATCAAATTTGGGTGTCTCAAAATGCTTGGGGAAGGGTATGGCAATGATAGATCGATAAAATAGATAAGGACACACCTCTTCAAACTTCAATGTTTTAGCCTCAGTCCCTGCTTTTATCTCTTTGAGAGAATTCTTCATTTCCTCCCTCTCATGGTTGATTTTTGGGGGAGGATTATTAACCATGATTGCATCGGTTCCTTGAACCTGATATGGATCAAATGGAAAATATGGGGGATTTTGTGGGGGATATTGTGGTGTTTGATATGATGGTTGTTGGTTAGCATATATGGGTTGTTGTGGTGGAAGCTACGGCTAAGGGGAATACTACAGTGGAGGAGGTGGTGACACTTGATAAGGTTGTTGCAATTGCTGGAAGTATGCTTGTATTTGCCAAGGCATTGTATAAGTGGCCTGAGCCTGTTGCGCACCTGCATAGGGTGGAAGATCGGTATTCTGTGATGGAATTCCCCTAGTGGGAACACTGAATTGTTGTGGAGGTGGAATAGTTTGCGATGCAGTGGAAGATGGCATGGCTAGGTAGCTAGCAGAAAGAGTTTGTTGTTGCTGGATGGGTTGGATGAAAGGATTAGCAAACTATTGTAGTGGTTGGCTATGAAAGGATTTTCCCCTATCTTTGTGGTTGCAACTATTGTGTAACTTGGAGGGTAGATTGTATAGCTATGAAGGGGTTGATTTGTTTCTATTGCGCTTGGGATGTGAATGGGTTGGTAATTTTCTGCTATGGTTGTTGTTGGGATGGTTGGTGGATGGATTGTTATCGTTGTTGCTGGATTGGTTGTTGTTGTTGGATTAGTTGGATGGGAATTTGGGGTATGAAAAAGGCATTGGTAGATGGTTGTTGCATGGGGGGATTTGGATTGGTTTTCATTTGTGGAAAAAATGCTATCACACATTGCAGTTGCGTTGCTAGTGGAGTGGGGAAGGTGGTCCCTTGTGAATATAAGGGTTGGTTATAGGCGTTAGTAGGTGGCATGCCTATGGTGAAGAAAGGTGGAATAGGCATGGAGACTTGGGTGCTTTGATGTTGTGAACTGGTTGTTGCACTTTGAATGGGATGAGTAGGGATGGGTGGAATGGTGGTTTGCTGCGTGCTAACTAGTGGTGGTGGAAATTGTGCCACAAATGTTGGTAATGTTTGCAAAAGTGGAGTGGCTATGAATTGAGGAGGTTCTTGCATAGTGATGGGGGGTATTGTTTGCGCTACTGATGTTGGATCAAGAGGCGGGGCTCTTGAGGTGGAGGAAGGTGTCGTGTGCATGATGGAGGGTGGGATGGAAGGTTGGACTACTTGTGCAATAAGAGTTCCCACCTACAGGGCTCCCTGAAGTGGATCAAAAAATTTGTTTCTAGTGGGATGAGGACATTCCCCTTGAAGTGCCATAGGTTGTGTGACAAGTGTGGGTATAATCCAAGGTGGAAGTTGAAGTCCTTATGATGAAGGGCGCTCCCCTTAATACCACAAACACATGACAGAAACAGAGAAGCAACAACAATTTGCAAGAACAGAAAATGGACTTCTTATTATCTCCACAAATGCGGAATTACAAACTTTTAGAATTACAATATGCAAAGCCACATGGGCATTCCCCTTATAATATTCTGTAGGAAAAAGCCTCGAATTATTACCCAGATCTACCCAGAATTGTCCCGAACTGCCTAAAACAACACTACGGGCCTTCTTTATATAGGCAATTTCCACCGCCCGAGAAGGTTCCAAAAATTTAGCCCTTAGGGCCGACCAAACTTAGAATTATTTTATTTTCAATTTAGTACATCAAAGTCGGCTCAAAATAACTTTTGAAACCCAAAAATTTTGAAGGAAAATTAATTTCTGCTATTTCAGGTGACCCAACTTCCGGAGACCATAAGTCATCACCAGTTGACTCGATTGACTATTATAACCCCATTTCGGAAATGCCACGAAGCGCTCTACAATGGCTCAATCATATAAGCATCATTAAGGTCAAGTTTCGACCTCATCCGGGGCCTCTAAGGCCTTCAAAACTGAGCTCGAAGTTTCTGTACCCTGTTTTCAATACCGAAAAATTTTAATATCTTCAAAACCAGACTCGATCTAGCCATGAAAC
>MU225919.1:1280998-1310933 GCA_018584345.1 Thuja plicata
TATTTCAGGTGACCCAACTTCCGGAGACCATAAGTCATCACCAGTTGACTCGATTGACTATTATAACCCCATTTCGGAAATGCCACGAAGCGCTCTACAATGGCTCAATCATGCAAGCATCATCGAGGTCAAGTTTCGACCTCATCCGGGGCCTCTAAGGCCTTCAAAACTGAGCTCGAAGTTTCTGTACCCTGTTTTCAATACCAAAAAATTTTAATATCTTCAAAACCAGACTCGATCTAGCCATGAAACTTTACTGGTAGGCTAATATGACTGAGATGAACCTCCACATGCAAAATCAGAACATTTCGAGATCGTACGACCAACTTACTAAAAATAGCAAGTTTCCATAAATGGCAGCTCTGCACAAGGTAGCCCTTATTGAAAAGAAAACAGAAATAGTTTTGGGTGATGCAAGATTTCCCTTACACCCAGGATGCTCCTGCATCACCTTATTGCTGAATGTCCAAAAGTACTTCATTATTTCTATGTCCACTCATGGAATTCACCATTTGGATATGTCCTAGATGATTGATAAATGTTTCTATGGTACTCATGGTAGGAATATCATTTGTATCTACCTAGATGTATTCAATTTTATTATTGGGCTGAGGCGCATAAGTAACCATGGCATTAGTATTGTCAATTATAGGATTAGATGAACTAGTGACAAGATTGGGGTCCATGTTCTTCCTCTTCTTAGTGGCTCATGTGATAGGTGGCATGAAATGACTACCTTAAGGGGATATGAGATGCAAGATGTAATGCAAGGATGTGCCTAGGAAGATAAGGATGATGATGCTAGAACTAAGATGCATTTAGGATGATGAATATGCTGCTATAGATTAAGGATAACTTGATGATAACTTGATGTATGCAAGGATTAAGGGTTGCTTTCCCTAGTGTAAGATCAAGTGGATGTGATTGTCTACCTAAGACAAAATTTTAGTCTTTGGTGGATGAGATTCTTTGTCAATGCAAACCAACCTTTTGATCAAGGTGATGAGGTTGCAAAGGCAAAGGGGATTATCCTAAACAATTATTAGTAAAGGAAACTTAAGGATGGGGGTTGGATTAAGATGTAGGTTCTAAGAAACTCAAAAGGGGATGCAATACCAAGTGAAGGATGTGATTAAGGATTCCTTGGATGATGATTTGGATGATGCTAGGTTGACTAGGGTTCGATTGGATTATTTAGGATTATGCTAGGATGAGTGTGTGATGTGTTTCTAAAGATGAAAACCTAAGTGAGGTCCTAAAATGCAAGCTAAGTGAGTTTAAGAAGAGGAGGAACTTTCATTTTTCATGGTAAACCAGCTAGTCATATTGCTCAACTCTGACAAAAGCAACATTTAGATGATATTTTCCCATAAAGCGAGCAACCTTGTTGGTGTATATCACTTTGTCGAATTGTTCTTGTTTATGGATTTCTTGCTTGATGGAATCAACTATGTGTTGGTACTTGTTAGCCTCTTGGGTTGTATTCTTATGTTCTCTTTGCATGGGTGGTAATAGAGGTTTTACCTTCTTATGCTTCTTCGAATCAGTCATGCCCTATAAACAGATTTGATTTGGGATGAGCAATTGGAAGTCTTTGTAAAAGGTCAAATTTTGAAGATTGGAGCTCACGATAATCTACAAAAGGATGTTGTCTTGATGATTTGGCAAAGGTTTGATTTTTTTTTTATTGTCAATAGGTTTGTTCCATGGCAAGAACCAATTTCAACACAGTCAAAAAAGAAAATAACATGCATAAGTCTGAAAACAATTTGACAAGGGACAAAGAAACCTTGAAGGATACAAGCAAGTGACAAATTTGAATGTCGCGTATTTTATTTCTGTTTTAGATTTGTCAATGTTCTTCAAACAATTCAAGCACACATCTACCTAAGGAATTGGCTTCAATGAAATATTATAGATCCATTACTTAGTAGTCCTTCAGCTCACACAGCAGTGTCACCCCCGAAAGGATGCCCATGTTTTTGCCTTTTTCTAGGTATTGTTGTTGTGCTACGAAGATCTCTTTTGCAACATAATACCTTGAGACACATATGATGGGGATCTTGGGGGGAGATTATTCCCTCCCCTCGCACTATAATAAATCACCATTCGGAGGTGAATCAGGTAGCTTCTATGCTTAGAGTGTTTAGTAAGTGTCTCCATTTGATTGTATCCTCTATGTCTGCGCAAGCATGATTTAGGCGTATAGCCCCATAGAGCGTCTTGAAAAAAGTGGTCACGTAAATGTGATTGAGATTGCGAGGCCACACTTAAGTTAGATGAGAGCGAGTATAAGCTCAAATTCTAGTCAAATCCCAAGGCTTTAACCCCAAAGAGTAAATTCAATTAATGTGAGTTAGAGTGGTGTGGCTTACACCTTGTTCTCATGTGGGTCATTCCCAAGAGATTTTTTCCTCGACCGACAAGCCCATCCCAAGGATTAATTTGAAAAACATGGATTGGCGATGAGAGGGGTATATATTTTTTATTTTTCACAAGGGGAAAAGAGAATACTCTCCTACCTAATGTCATTTTCTCCCAAACATGCAAAACAAATTTGTTCTTTCCCAAAATATTTAATTGTTTAACACAAAACAAGTGTGTTTAGGTTTTTGATCTTCCCAAAATGGAAGAGAGAATAATCCCCTAGCACTTGCTTTGATTTAGACAATAAAATATCCCTAATTATGCTAGGTTCCTAAGAAAATTTATAGCGAACACGATCATTTGGTCAATTTTTAATTTAAGGCAACCTGCAAGACAAACGTGAGTAGTTTTGAATTTGTATCTTTGGCAAGCAGTGTTGCAAGACAATTGCTTAGTAGTTTCAATTTTAGCCTTGTACAAACATTGAAAACACAAAAAAACCACTTAACCAATTGTTAGTAAATGATCAAAACCATTCTGTCAAAGCGCAGACACCGATTCAGGGTGCAGACACTGGTTCTGTGTTTTAGCTTAAAAATGATAGAATGTAGGGAAAACAAGCCATAAAGCATAGAAAATAGAAAATCTATTATACCAGTCAGAGATGCTGATTCATGAAATGTAGACGTCGATCAATGCTTTTCTAAACTAGAATTTGCACAAATGCTAAAACCTGAATCTGTGTTTGCGCAGACACTGCTCTACTTGCAAGTTCACAAAAACACAGCAAAACAACAAACAAAGTTACTTTTTCTTCCTTCTTAATATTTAATTTGATCAAATTTAGCCATTTGAGATTATCCAAACAATTAAAAGCTAGTATTCTTTAATAATTTATCATGATTCATTCCCTTAGTAAAAATTTGATATTATAACTTCTTGCAAAATGGATCTCTTCTAAAAAATAGAATGCTAGAATATTCAAAAGCAGTGGGAAAGATAGTAAATCTTGAAAACCTAAAAAATTATGTTTTGGAAAGTGTTAAATTATCAATGCCAGGCAGAGATGCCAATTTAGGTCTCAGATGCCAGTTAAGCATAGACACCGAATGACAGTCAAGAGACAACTGACATTTGCGCAGATGCCTCTGCATAAAACGTAGACGCCGATCAGCATTCTTGGTGAAATTTGGAAGAGGAAAGACAAGAATTTAGGAGAGTTTAGTGATGTGGGTCCCACCAGGCCTGCTAGAATGTAGTATGAAGAATTCTTCTATCTATTGGGAGCAAGCTCAAACATGACAAGTTAGTGGGTTAGCACATGGAATTTATGAAAGAAGGAAGATACCAAACAAGACTTCAACATAACATCAGATTGAGCTAAAAGAAAGTAAATTTCACCGTGTCCTACTTATTTGATTTACTCTTTTTGATTGGATGTAGGTGTGCAATGCAAGATTGATAGGCAAGAAGAGAGATTCAAGAGCTAGTATGAAGAACTAGTCTAAAATCTTCTTCAAGATGATAGATCAAACTAGAAATGATATGCAATACAAGAAGGAACTATGATTAATTCACCAAGATTATCCTAGCATGTGATATCTATGTGATTTAAGCATAAAAACATGAGAAACTAGAAATGAACTCCTAACATTAAAATAGCATGATAACAATGCAAATTGAGAGATGATAAATTAAGAGGAGATGGCCTCTATTTATAGAATTTTGGGAGAGAATAGGAGGGCTTGGATGAGGTGGAATTTATGTGGCATCCACATAAGATTCACATAAGAGACACATAGGCTTGAAGGGATGGCTAAATTTGAGTCAAACTTGGCATGAAATGTTGAGTGGATCAAGATTTCCAAGTGGGAGACAAACTTGTAAGAGGAATTTAAGAGGAATGGGTGACCTTTTTGGAGAGAATTTCCCCATGTGGGTGAGCATTCCATTAGCCTTAAAAAGGTTAGGAATCTCCCTTTAAGTATGATTAGAGAATAGTTAGGTAGGAAAACATGCTCAGGAAATGAGGTGATGGGAATACGGTAGGGTTAGGGTAGGTCTCTAGGTTGGATTAATAGGTTCCTAGCAAGGTTTTAGATTATAATTCAAATTAGATTTGAATAAATCATAGTTTAGAAGAATTAGAAATATGAAGGGATTTTAATAAATATAAATTTATTAAAAAGGGGATTTTGTGAGGCAAATGTATTTAAATAAAATACATTGGAATAGTATTTTATCATTGATTGAATACCAACTATGAAACTATCTAATTGATTGAATTAAATAGTTAGAGGAATAAGAGGGAAATTAATATTAATAATGATATTAATATTTTTGGACGTCTGCAGACACAATACGGGTTAGAGTTGATCCAAAAGGTTCACTTGATTAATTTTGAGGTATATAGAAGAAATATTATACATAATGGTAGAATAACTTTGACAATTTAGTATATATTTTTGGAAAAAAGCTATAACTTCACTTTTTTATATATATAAATGGCCATGAGATTCTCTATGTGCTATTTTGAGGCCAAATTTTGTAAATATAAATGGTAATGAGAAAACATATACATATTTAGATGTCAATTTCTATATATATATGTGTGTGTGTGTGTGTGTGTGTGGTAATGAGCTTTCATGTGCATATTAGATGTCAAATTTTTTATAGAATTGGCCTTGAAGATGATTTACAAATATTGAGAGGCCAAGTTCTATATATCCTAATGTGTACCATTTGATAATAAATACATATTTAATTATGTATCGTTACATTTGTATATCCTAATGTATACCATTTGAATATAAATACATAAATGCATTTTGTATCATATCATTCATGATGTAATAAAGTGCAAAATATGTTGTCATTATGAAATTTTCAAAAATAATTTTTCCATTCCTCCATGCGGTAATTATGAATATTTGAAGTCATATTTTATGTTAATGCTCAAAATAAGGTCATCAAACCATTTTTTTATGTTGAAGGGTCTTGTATCAGTTTTTATCAGTTCAATAGCCTAGTCATGGTTCAAATAAACAAAATCTACAATTTATATCAATGGGCACTCTCAAAAATTCACCCAACACACCAATGTCACTTTTAGGCCTTATAGGCTTGCATACAATGAAGGTTTATTAAACATTCCACTCTGAAACCTCTCCAAGCTTTTCCAACACCTCAGAAACATTCAATTAGGTCTTCCTAAGCCCCCCAAACCTTCATAAGACACAATTTATTACATTTCTTGCAAATTTTATGTTTGGTCCTCCATTTTCAAGCCCCAACTTCAATGAAACTCAGCTATGGAATCAAGATCAAGCCCAAGAACATGTTTAGATAGACCTTACAAGGACTCAAATCATCTTAAATTCATCTTGGGTGGACTTCCAATCAACTCCTCTCTGCCACTTGTCATGAACCCCCAACTCTCCTTCACAAAGTTACTAGGCACCTTGGCAATACCCATTGGATCTGTATTAACTTTATAATCACTCATGCAAACGTAGATGGTGATCAATAAGTTTTCACTAAGTTTTTGTGATCAAACCTTGACTTCTCAATCAAATAGGCATAATGTCTCTTCAAATGCAACAAGCCACAATGGCGCAAATCCATAAAAATCACTCTTGGGCTCCCTCCAACCTTATTAATGCATCTAATAAGATTATATTGATCAGGAATTCATAATTTGACCAGTCATTTGTATGGGAAAAATAATTATTGAACAACTCCCCATATTCCAATAAATTAGCCCCTCTAGGCCAATTATACCTATCCTCATTGTTTTTGGGCTCAAACTCTCAAACCCTTATAAGGACTCTCTAAACAAACTATAGATTAAAATACCATTTTCCAAGTTGTATAACATATACCAAAACCATAAGTGACTATTTTGGGCCAACCTCCTCAACCATAGGCTTCTATGATGCTTGACTAGGCCTATTAGGCCACCCTTACAAACGGATTCTTCTCTAATATCAAAACTAATACCTAAGATCTATTTCAATCCATTAGTAAATTCCAAAATAGAAATAATACACAACTTTTAGACACCCATACACTCACCAAGTGCCCATTCTATCAAACCCTCACTAATAGGTATACTTTAAGAGTATCTTAAAGAACTATCTCCTCCACTCTTCTCCAAACCTTAAAAACCACTAAAAATCTATATATGATCTTCAGACACAAAAAAATGACATGATGAAGGTTGATCCATCTTGACACAATCATGACCCCAAACCATCAAATTTGCTTCTCTAAACAACATTTCAATGCCTAAGGCATCATCCCATTCTTTGGAAACTCAACACTTTTCTCTCAAAAAAATTGTACATTGAAGAGGATATATTAAAATACCTATCCCTCCATTTTTTTAATTTCCCCATGTTCATTTTTGGATAAATTCACAAATCTCAAACAATACCCCTATATATGAGGGTTTTATGACATTTTTTTACAAAAATGCTTCAAACTTCCTCAATCTATCATAGAAGGACTTGAAACCAATTTAAAATTAAAGATAATTAAATCTAATTCCTATCCATCCATGTTTTATTATCAAACAAATGCATCAAGTATGTGAAAAGAGAAAAAATAGAGAATTAACTGTCCACAAGCTACATCAAGATTACAAATTTAATTATCAACTCTTCAAAATATAACAACTATCTATGTCCTCAACAAAAAGAGGATTTATATACTCCTTACCTACCCTTCCTAACTTCCTCTAACCAACTTTGGGCATTGGGTAACAATATTTACAATTTTGCATAAAAGTTGCAAAGTTGTCATAGAAAATTTTATGCAATTTTGACAAATTTTACTTAATCACTTAACTAGACTCCTAAATTACATTAAAAAAAATTTACATAGGTCATAAAACACCAAAAACATCAATCTTACCCAAATTTAGTCCTAGTGCAGAATTTTGACCACCTTGACCCATTCAGGGCCTTACAAGCATAACTTGGCACCTATGCAACTAATGACTTGTATGACTTACAAATGTTTTGTCATGGTTTCATCTGGTCCATAGGACCTTGTTTGACATCTAAATGGACTCAGTACAAAAAATTTCTCAAAAGACCTCATAGGGTCATGTTTGTCTTCAATGGGTCCTAGGTTCTCCTACACCACTCAATAGGATTTCCATTTCTCTTCAATTGGGATACTCTTTCCAAAACTAATTCTACACTTTTTCCAACTTGGGAAATCAGTCATTCTTGTACGCCCTGTTCAAATTTGTGGTTCCTTCACTTTCCAATAATGAGGGTTAGTAGCACCGATTTGCAATGGGGAAATCAATAAAAAAACTACTAATGATGAATACTTAAATGTAAAATAAAATATACAAACAAATAAGAAAAAACAAATGAATGCAAACCCAAATTGCTTGAAGCTTCTATTGTCTCTCTCTACTCCTTCTGAAACATTGTTTTTGATGCTTAGTATTGGTATGGAAAATGTCTATGAGTTGAAAAGTGTTGAGAATTTGATAATTGAAATGTGTGTTTGATCACAAGATGGCTTGAATGCTAGAACTAAAATGATGGAGTAATGGCACACAAGATCTTGAAATCATGAATCCTTCAAATGGGTATGAAGGGTTTATTATATAAGAATGGAGGATGATATGAATAGTTGAGATCAATCCCAGAGATTGTGAGATGAATGGTTGACATTAAAGGGAACTGGAGAAGCCATCAGTAAACTCCACCTCTTGAATTGGGAGAGAGGAGATAGAGTTTGGTTGACTAAAGAGCAAATTATGAGTTACCTTTTAGAACTAAAGAGGTGGGTGGAGTTACCCATGTGAACTAGAGAGATGGGTGGAGTTACCCATGTAAACTAGAGAGATGGGTGGAGTAACCCATGTGATCTAATTAAGGATTATCTCTTTGAAAATAAATAAATATCTAATTCATTTGTGTTATTAAAGTTTTCAACATGTGAGATAATTTAATTCTTTTTTATTTAGAATTTCTTTATTGAATAAAATTAAATTAATTTAATTGAAAATAATTTAATTAGAAGAATTTAATTAGTAAGTTTAAATCTTTCAATTTAAACTATAGGAAATTGAATTTAATTAATTAATTAATGGTAATTAATCAATAAAGGTTAATTAATTAATTTAAATTAATTATTTAATTAATTTTGGGAATTTGATTAAACTATTTGGGGAATGAATTTAGAGGAAAATAGATGATTAATTAATGATTAAAAAACCATTAATTAATAGATGAACATTAGTGTTTTTAATGTAGAGTTGCAAGCCTGTCCATTTTAGGGTGTCTACATTTGCCCCTCTTTGATGTAATCTGGCTTGTCTTAGTGTGTCAAAGATTCTCTGTTTTGATCTTGCCTCAGCTTGCCCTGGCAATAGTAGGTGTATTTATGCCCCCTCAACATATTTGAGCAAAAAGTCTCGACATGAGCGTTAATTTGTTGAAATTGCAATTTGTAAATCTGGGTAGCTAACTGATTTGAAAAATGCTTTATTATGCCTATGACATTGAGTTTTGAAATTTATGTGGTCTAGGAAGATAATTTTGAGGTTTTTGGAAAAATTTAGGGTTTGAAGAACCTCTATAAATATCTGGGAGAGTCATTCTTTTGTCACTTTTCACTATGGAGCTCTGACATTTCTGGTGAGTTTGTATCCTATTTTCTCTGCTTTTTTTGTCTTTTGTGAGCTATGGCGGGCATTCCAGGTGTTGTACATGTTTCTGATCAGGTTCATACATTTCATCAGCCAGCTAGCGCAGGATGTCTGGTAAGTGATCTTGTCCTCCTTATCATTAATGCACTCATTTATTACTTTTAAAATTATCACTTTTTTTTGAAAATTTGGAATTGTACCACAATTGAATGCAATTTTGCTACATTTGCGGTTTGAATGCCGCAATTGATGATTACATGCCGCAATCAATAAGTGTTCCACATTGTTAGTGTTTATGACCGCATTCGATGTTTGTTTGCTGCATTTGATATTTGTTTCCCGCAAAGGCCTTAAAAGTGCCACATTTGTTTGTGGATTGCCACAATTGTTTTGATAGTCTTATTTGACATGCATTAATGACATGACATTTATGTTTTCACTGAACTGGTACTAATACTTTGCTTTCTATTTTGTTTTTTGTTTTTTGGGACTATCCTTCGATGCCGGGAGTCGAGACCCTCAGGTTTGATTCTTCCCTTTCAAGTGACTAAGGCTAAGAGAGACATTCTAAGGTAGTTAGGCCTCTATGAGATTTGTTATATGCCCGAGATCATGACCAATAGGGGTCTGATCTTTGTCTTATTAGAGAGGTGGCATTCTGATACTTGTACCTTTAGTTTACTAATTGGTGAGTGTATAATTACTCTAGAGGATGTTTATTGCATCTTGCAGATTCCTATTTAGGGGGCCCTTCTTGAGTATGAACGGGATGCTAGTGTGACAACACTGTCCTAGCTTTCTAGGCTTCCCCAGGATCATCTTGGGATGGATGACCCCTATGACATCCCATGGTCTAGATTTGGGTTGGGGCTAAATAGATTATCCACCTTATTAGGGAGTTTGATTTGTGGGATCTTGTGTCCGGATTGTCATTAGCATGAATTCTCTATTGGGTTTGGTGCTTGTCTTCTTGGTATGGTTCAAGATCATACCCTATATGTCTGGGGTCCATGCATGTTGGCCCACATGTACTTCCATATGTTTTATGTGGCTTACCTTGGGGGTAAGTTACTTGGTTGTGGTGCTACATTGCTACAGATATGGGCTTGGAAGCACATTGTAGTGTGCAGGCTCATAGGTGCTTGAGATCTTCCTGCTAAGAGACCATATGTTTTTATGTATAATGGTGCCATTGTCCAGTCTCATTTGGGACACTTGATGTTTTGGCAGTAGTAGCTCGACATGATGTCATATTTTATTTGGAGGCCTTACAGGGACTGTCTTGTTTGGGATGGTGAGGATGTGCATTTACCTTTTTTTCATTAGTGGAGGTTCATGATCGATCATGTCGGTAGGCACGTACATATGATAGACTTTCACAACACCAATAGGGTGTTTCAGAAGTTTGGAGAGAGGAAGGATGTTACAGATTCATATGCCTATTTTTCTCATTGATTCAGAGATGCTACTCTTTGGGGAGTTGGCATTCCTTTGGATGCAGTTGTTACCAAGTTCTAGGGTCTTATGCCTATTTCATGGACTTGGAGCTCTACTACTATGGATGCTAGTATGTTTTATGAATCTACTCCTGCTTGATGTAGTTCTTTGTTCTGATATGGCCATTCTTAGCTATCTTTTCTGCACTATTAGATATCTTTCTTTTATATAGTCCTTTATGCTACAAATGTATATATTACTGATATCTGAATTTTTTTTGTTGTAGAAACTACTCCACAGTATGATGCATTCTAGTAGACTACCCATCCAGAGCCACTCACTGATGTATCATGGCCAATTGTTGATAGATTACTAAGGAGGCCATGTCAGAGGCAGGGTTGAGGGAGTGATGGAGGTGATAGAGATTGAGGTGACAGGTATGGAGGTGGTAGGGATGGAGTTCGGGGCAGAGATGGGGGCCAGGATGGTGGGCGAAGGAGGGGTAGTGATGACAAAGATCATCTTGGTCTCAGGGGTGATGGTGGTGGGGTGAGGACAAGGGGTGGGAGGAGTAGTGGGAGGAGAGTTGGATTAGGTGTCATCCTAGAGTAGGAGGAGGGGTCTCAGTTGGTTTAGAGAGTGCACCATCGCACTAGTGTTTTTCTTTCTAAGAGATTGGAGGAGAGTTGTAGCAAAGGATGTGGATGTGGAGATTTGTGATATTGATGTAGAGGCATTAGATGCAGAGAGTGCAGGTTCCAACACTTCTACTAGTAGTAGTAGTACAGGAAGTAGTACTAGTGATAGTACTGATAGTGAGGACTCTTGTGTTGAGAGTGAGAGGGGAGATGAGGGATTGGGGGACATGGCAGAGGAGGCAAACATGGATGTGGTTGTGGAAGGGATGGATATAGATCCTTTTGATCTTTAGGGACTGATAGAGAAGGTTGAAAATTTGCAGGCCACACTGGCTTCTTTTGATGCTCATGCAACTACTTTAGAGAGTAGGGTTGCAGCAGCCGAGGCTAGAGAAACTGTGGTAGAGGTTAGAGAGAGACATGATCGAGATAAGGTACAATCATTTATTGATATTGTATAGGATGCTTCCCATTAGGATGTATTGGAATGATATTATAGATCTGGGTGTGATGCCCAGAGAGAATTATTACTAGCGGCACCACTATGAGGGCATTATTACTTCACCTCAGTGGGTTCTGAGTTATAAAGCCTCACAGAGATCTAGTAGGGCTCAGAGGTTACAAAGTAGTGGTTTTGGTGCTTCTGGGCCATCTCAGAGACATGTGTCTAATATGCCACCCCTTGTACACCTAGAAAAAAGGGTGGGGGTAGCTCTTACTGACATTTGTAACCCTTACCTTTTTGTATCATGTACCATTTTTGTAGTGATGTTCATTTGATATACTCTAAGGCCTATCCATGATTGTATCTCGACACACTGATATTTATTGATATATATTTTGATTACGTTCTTTTGTTCAGGATTGCAACCATTAATTGTACTCATATATTTTGATTTATATGAGATGGAGCTAGTTATTTTATATGACATGCAAATGTTTACTTGCTATGTTTATGGTTCTACATGATTTATAATTAGAAGATGTAACTTTTATGCAATTTGATGCTATTATGTAGACTCTTAGATGGATGATTTACTTTTCCTATGATACTGAAATGTGTATGCTGGATGGTGAAAATGAAATGCATGTTTTATATGAGATGCTTATGGATGCATGTGATATGATTTACCATGCATGCAACTACTATTTTTTTTCACTTTTTTTTATGCACTTTAAATGAAATGGATGCAATCTACTATGCAGAAAATATCTGAGTAAATGCATGTGTTAGTTAGAAGAAAGTTAGTTTGGAATGTTCTCTAGGATTTGATTGATGGATATGAATTGATAGAATGGATTTTTTATTTTTGATATATATGAATTGATAGAATGGATGAGTGACCCAAGTCACTACCGTGTTTCCAATTTTTGTCATCATTGCATATTTTTATGAAATTCCAAAGAGTGTCCAATGCATCTAGACCACGTACCATCTGGATACCACCATGACCTCTTGATAAATAGAAGGAGTAGAAAGATTGAATAGAAAGAGAACTTATTTCACCCAAATATTGACCATCTGGGTTCAGTTATGTTCCATGTTTGAAAAGAAAGAGAGCCAAAAGCACCAAGATATTGACCATCTAGATACCACTTTACCCTCTAAATAAACTGAACAAAAGAAAAAATAAAACCAAGATAGAACTCCAACGCACCCATAGTCCATCTAGATAGCACTGTGAGCTCTTGATTTTGAAATGAAAGAACAAAAAATCAAGATAGAATTCCAATGTACCCAGATTCCATCTGAATAGCACTGTGAACTCTTGATTTTAAGAAGAAAGCCCATAAAAACCAAGATAGAAATCCAATTCACCTAGAGTCCATCTTGATACCGCTATCATTCTATTGGTAAATAAAAAAGCATATAATAGAGAAGGAATGTCCAATTCTTTCCCAAGGTTATGCTCAAATAATGGAACTGCGTGGCTGCGAGATAAGTGACAACGCCTACTGCATTTATCATAAATCATCATGGCCCCAAATTCAAAGTGAACATTCAAAAAATAGTAATCAAAGAAAATAAGTCATCAGCCATCATAGCTACTCTCCTCACTTAGTGGATCCTAGAGTAGCGTCAGAACACACCTGCAAAATATAGACTAACATCTGACTGACTGACTGACCTAGTCAACATTTTTGATTGTTCCTTGATTCAGTTTGGTTGTCTTGATTGGCTCGACTCTCTTGATAGGCTTGATTGGCTTGATTGTTTTGATTGTGTCTTGTTTCAGTAATAGATAACTAATATAAGACTGAGCTATCTGGTTTTGAGCGTAACCATTACTATGTAAGATGATTGATATGATTGATTGATTGATTTTATCATTTTTGGTGGCTGATCAAGCTGTGTCAGATGGGCCCAATGCTAATTTGTAAAGCTCATGGTTGTGACATTTGATAGATTGGCTTGGTCTCCAGTTTTCTTGCTGATAGATTTGATAGATTTGTAAAGTTGTGTCATATGGGCCTAATGTTGATTTTCAAAGCTCATGGTTTGACATTGATTGACTTGGCGTTATCACCCTTTTCTTTGTTGATAGCTGAGTTGGTTTTATTGCTTTGGATTTTGCAATTTTTTTATTATTTTTTATGAAGATTGATTTTCTTCAAGACACTTTGATCTTTTTAGGAATTTTTATGAGTTCTTTTTATTTTTTGGGATTTTTTTAGGACATTTAGAATTCGCCCCTAGTCTGGTGGACCAGTACTAACCATGGATAAGTGTTGGTGCTTAGAGGGGATTGTGCTTCTGGATATAGTGTGGCTAGTCAATCTTGCTTTTAAAGTATGATCAAGATTTTGACTTTGGAGTTCATTAATGGTGAAGTTGGATTTGAACACTTAGTTCTTGTTTGCCAAGTTTTCACTGAGGTACCTACCTAATAGCGCCTATTTTCCAGGTTTTCATTGAGAGTGTGATTTTGTTTCTCTTTACTTTTTTTATTTGGTATTTTCTAGATATGTAGATAGTTTCCTTAACCATTGAGAACTCAAGCATAGAACTTCTTGAGGTGCATTATTTTTATGTATCTAGGGAGCTAATCTCCTTCTAGTGTTTCCAATTGGTATGTCCCACTCTGAGTAGAGTTGACAATGACATATCGTGCTAGCCAGTTAGGCTCAAACTTTCCTGGTTTCACTCGCTCTACTTGGTTATTTTTATTTCCTATGATGATGAGGTCTCCTACCTCAAATGTTTGTGGCCTCACTTTCTTATGATAGTTCATTCTAAGCAAATTTTGGTAGCCTTGTAAGTGGTTGAATGCATTTTTTCTTCTTTCATGTAGTAGTTCTAGTTCATTGAGTCTTGCTACTCTGTAGTCTTCATTTGAAATTAGGTTCTTTAATGATATCCTGAGGGATGTGATTTCCACTTCAAGGGGTAAAAATGTTTCTGATCTGTAGACTAGGGAGAAATGAGTGGCTCATGTAGGTGTTCTCACGCTAGTTCTATATGCCCATAATGCAGGACTAAGCTGCAAATGCCAGTCTCATCCTGATTTTTTATCTATTTTCTTTAAGATTTTCAAAATTCTCTTGTTTGTCACTTCAACCTGTCCATTCCCTTGAGGATAATAGAATGAAGATAACCCTTGTTTGATTTGGAGCTATTCACATATCTCTTCAAAATATTTGTTTTGGAAAGGTGTACCAAGATCTGCCAGGATGGTTTGAGGAATTCCATACCGACAAATGATATGGTTGAGTATGAACATTGAGATCTACTTTCCAGTTATGTAAGTGAGGGGGATTTCTTCCATCTACTTAGTGAAGTAATTTGTTGCTGCTATAATGTATTTTTGTCCATTTGTTGAAGAAGGTGTAATTCTGCCAACTAGGTCGAATCCCCACATAGAAAATGGTAATGGTGAAGTGATAGGATTTAGTTCTTGGGTTGGTGCATGGATGAGGTCTCCATGAATCTGACATTACCTACACCTTTTTACATAATTGTTTGCATATGTCTCTACTATAGGCCAGTAGTATCCCATGCGGATAATATTTTTAGCTAAGTTGCTGCCACCTTCATGGGTTCCACAAATTCCTTCATGTACCTCATACATAGCTCTTTGGGATTCCATGGAAGTGAGACATTGTAATAGTGTTCTGTCTAGACTTTGTCTATATAGAGTAGTTGCAAGAATGGTGTACCTAGAGGCTTGGTGGATGACAAACTTTTTCTAGTTCCTAGACAAGTTGGGAGGTAAGACACAACTTTTGAGGCAATTATACATGTCATTGTAACATGGGGCTTTATGACTAACAAGGACACATGTTGATTCTATGACTGGTTCCTAATGTGATGGAATCATGAGTTTCTCCACTAGAAAGTGGAATCTAGTTTCATTGCTTGGCATATCGATTAGTGATTCTATGGTAGCCATTGCATTTGCAGCCTTATTTTGAGTCTTTGGTATTTGCTCAAAAAATATGTATTGGAACTTAGTACATAACATGTCAATTTGTTCTTTGTATGGTATTAGATTCTCATATTTTTTCATATAGTTATTATTGACTTGGCTAATGACCAACTATGAATCTTCATAGACCTTAAGGTTTTTGATTCTCCATTGAATTGTTGTCTTTACTTTGATGATGAGAGATTCATATTTGGCTATGTTGTTGGTGCACGGGAAGTTGAGTATGAAATATTTGGGTATTGCATCATTTTTTGGAGTGACAAGTACTATCCCTGCTCCTACACCATGGTTCGTGCATGATCCATCAAAGTATAATTGTCATATCTCTATTGTCAATTGTAGTGTAAGAATAAACTCATATGTAAATTCAAATAGGATAGGTTGGTGATCTTGAATAGCTTCCTCTGCTAATTGGTCTGCAATCACTTTCCCTTTGATGGATTTTTTATCTACATACTCAATGTCAAACTCACTTAACATCATTACCCATTTTTCAAGTCATCCGATGAGTGCTTCTTTTCTAAGTAGATACTTTAAAGGATCAATGTGCACTATGACCTTAGTTTGATGGCTCAATATATAATGCCTTAGATTTTGAGAGGCAAATACTACCACTAAGTATGACTTCTCAATTGTCATATAGTTGAACTCATATCCTACCAATGTTTGGCTGAGATTGTAGATGACTCTCTCCTTGGTCAACATGCCATGCTAGGAGAAATCCTAAGGATTTTTTAGTTGCTGAGATGTATAGAAGTAGTGGCTGGCCTTGAACTAGTGGAACCAATATGGGAGACTTGAGTAGATAGTCCTTGAATATTTGGAATGCTTCTTTGCACTGTTATGTCCACATAAAATTTATGTCCTTATGTAGTAGATGTTGAAATGGGTGACACTTGTCCACTATTTGAGCTATGAATCACCTGATTGATTGGAGCCTAACCTATAAACCCCTTAGTTGCCTTAGGTTAGTTGTTGGTGGCATGCCCAATATTTCTTTGACTTTCACTGGGTCAACCTCTATGCCTCGATGAGACATAATGAATCCCAAGAGCTTCCCTATTGTGACCCGGAATGCACATTTATGTGGATTTAAACAAACCTTTTATTCCTGGATCATGTCTAATATGGGTCCAAGTACTTGTAGATGATCTTTTCTAAGTGTTGATTTTGCAAGTATCTCATCGACATAGTCCTCCATTGTGTTGTGAATGAGGTCATGGAAGATGGTTGTCATGGCCCTTTGATACATTTCTACCACATTTTTTAGACCAAATGGCATAACATTCCAACAATAAGTGTCCCAAGGACATGTGAAAGCTATTTTACGTTGGTCCTCTGGCACAATCCTTATCTGATTATACCCTGAAAATCCATCAATGAGTGATAACATCTAGTGTCGTGCTGTTAAATCTACTATCATATCAATGTTAGCCAAAGGAAAGTCGTCCCTGGGAAAAGCTTTGTTAACATCTCTAAAGTCCATCCAAATTTTAATATGATCATTGTGCTTGGTAACTGGTACCAGATTAGATATCCAGTCTGCATATGGGATCAGTCTTATGAACTTAGCATCTAGGAGCTTTTTCAATTCTTCCTTGATTAGTAATGCAACATGGGGATGAATCTTTCTTAGCTTCTATTTGACAGGTTTGGCGTTGGGTAGAAATAGGAGATGATGTAGCACAAGCTCTGGTTCCAATCTTGGAATGTCAGAGTAGGACCATGCAAAATTGATCTTCCTTTCCTTGAAGAAATTGATGAACTATTCTCTCTCCTCTTGGGTGTGTGATTTTTCTAAGTAAATGTTCTATGGATTTTTGTCATCACCCAAGTTGACTTCTTTTGTTTCTTCTACTAATAATGCCAAATTTTCCTCTTTCAAGTAGAGGAGTTCCTACTTTCCATCTTCTAGTGCCTCAGTGAGGTTTTCTTTTTTTCATTTTTTGTGCCAGTAAGCGGCTTTTGGTTTTCACTTACTGACGATTATTTTTTCATTTTCAATTGTTTTTTATGACTGGAAAGAGGATCTTCCTCCCCAAAGTATGCTTATTTATCAAGCTCGATGGAAAAAATTTCTTTATGGTCTCCTGATGGCATTCCCTCTGTCAGTCCCATGAAATCTATGATAACCTCATCATTCTCAAAGATATCCATATCAGATGGTCCTTTTTGATCTCACTCTATTAGTTATGGGTGTACAAGACATAGGCCCTCATGTTGGGTTGACTCTATTTGGTTGAAGGGGACTACAAACATGGTTCTAAAAAACCTAGAATGTGATGTGGATGCACCACCTATTGAATTACTATCGATATGTTTATCGATACACGGTTGGTCATCTATGGTTAATTGGTCAAATAGATCATCAAGGTGTATGGTGGTGGCTAACTGAGGGGAATAGTCTAGAATTGAAGGTTCATATTCGTGAAGGAATCTCCACTTGTACTCATGGGAGTTAGTTTCACTAGAACTCTCATTGGATGTCTCACTTCCCTTGTTATCATTGATTTCTTGGTTGAGGTTTAGTCAAGATTGAGAGGTTCCCACTTCGGCAGGTAGCAACTATTGTAGTATGTTTCTTATCAATATGTGTTATGGGTTTCTCCCCTGGTGTAACTCTGCTATTTATTCTTGATCAACTTGTATGTCTTGGGTGATAGGACTAGTTCTTTGTTTCCCATAGCCTAACCCTCTCTTGTTTCTTTGGGTTGGTGGGAGAGAAAATTCCATTAAGCCTTGTTGTCTTTCTCCTAGACAAGTTGTTCCATCATACCCAAATTTTTGTAGCATTGTATAGCCAAATCCATAGTTTGATATGGGTAGGGGTTGTTGAAGTGTCTTTTGTGGATCTTGGTACAACCATGTATTGATATCTAGATCAAATGAGTTTTCTTCTACAATGTCTCCCCATCTGACAAAGGTTGTGGGTGGACACCTTAACAGAATAGGCTCTGGGGTTTTGGTTGTAATAACTAGTTGTGGCATGCCATATGTTCTTGGGCTCTGAGGCATGCTTGTGATAGTGAAATCTTCCTCATAGCTGTATTCACTAGATCCATTATCAGTAATGGATATTTTTCCCTCTTTTCTTATGATATCTTTGGGAATTGAGTTTGATACGGATGAGATACTTGCCTCTTGGTTTAAGGGAACCTAGTTGTCAATGTTGGTTTGGACTGTATTATAGTATTGGAAAGGATTTGGAGCTCCCTCAATGATGATTTATTCCCCCTAGTGTGGAAAATTGATGCACTAATGATATGTGTAAGGTACTGCTTGCATCTCATGTATCCATGGTTTCCCTAGTAACATTTTGTATCCCAAATCAAGATCTAGGATCTGGAAGGGAGTGTTCTTGACAACTGGACCAATCCAGACAGGTAGAATGATAATACCTTTAGAGGATCTTTCCTCTTCATCATAAGCTTTGATATTGATCCTCCTTGTTACATCAATATTGGAATCTAAGTAGCCTAATTTCTTAATTAAATTTAAGGTACAAATGTTTAATCCCACCCCACTATCAACAAGGACTCTACAGATTGCACTTTTATGGACTTGGAAAAGAAATTGCAAGGGATCATTATGCAAGGGTTTGTGCGGAGGCACATCACGGTTTGTGAATGTTGCATGTTTGTTGGATGATATATGGTTCACCATCATTTGGAAGCTCTCAGGAGCTATGTCCCTTGGGACAACTTCTTTCTTAAGGGCTTGGTCAAGTGCTTGTTTATGTTGTGGAGATATGTGCAAGAGGTCAAACATGGAGATTTGGGTAGGCGTGTTCTTTAGCTGATCTACTAGACTTGTCTGTGGATCTGAGGTTGTTTGAGGGTTGGCTGATGTAGCAGAAGAGGAAGGTTATCCTTAAAATATAACTCTTGTATGATGCATGGTTATAACACATTTGCTACCTTGGTCTTTGATAGTGATTGTAGCCACATGGCTATCTGAAGGATTTAGGCAATTGATAGTGTTATCACTATTGGCATAAGTGTAGTTGACCTATTTTTCTCAACTAGACCCAAAGGTTTTCCCTTTATTGTGATCATGAAATGTGTCATTGAATATCGTGTGATTAGTTGTTCCTTTTTTTTGGGTATTTTTCACGTTGATGACCCCTATGTCAATCAAGTCTTGGATAGCATGTTTCAATCGATAACAGTTGGGTTTTTTTTATGTCCTTTCACCTGATGAAACTCATAGAAATAATTTTCATTATACCACCTTGGTTTAATTGCACTGTATTCATATTCCTTGATTTCCAAGAGAGTTATATTGTGAGATTGTATCAGCTTTCATAAAGCTGATTCTATCGACTCTCCTAACGGTGTGAAGTCTCATTGGTCGAATTGAAACCATGGTTTTCATTGAGCCTGTTGTTGATTGTTTGACACAAAAAATCCTTAGATAGGGGTAGGTTGAGTTTGAGTGTATGCGGGCACTATAGTTTGTTGGTTGACCACATGTGTGCCTTGTAGTGACACTTTGGGTTGTGCATAGTTGAATGTCTTCACATTAATGACACCATCATTGGTGACATTTTTTTTTTAGTCCACCACTTTGCTTTGTCTATTGCAGTCTTTTTTGTATTAGTTTGGGTAGGATCTGTAAGGAAACCTCATTTGACTAAGTTCTACTCACAACAAATTCCTCGTTCGATAAGTTGTGTAAAGTTCAGAGCTAACTACAATTTTGTTGTGAATGACATGTCTGGAATCAGACTGTCAATGAACATGACTATTAGGTCTTGTTTAGGTACATCATACACTATTCTATTTGTAGAATTCCTCCATCTATGTAGGAATTTTACAAAAATCTCTCCATTTTTTTGTTTGATATCACAAAGGTCTTTGATGTTGACCTTGCACTCAATGTTATGATGGAAGTGAGCAATGGAATTTTAAGCCAACTCACCTCAAGACAAAATTCCATGAGGCAGATGTGAGAACCATTCCATTGCTGGTTTGGTTTTGTGGGAATAGTCACATTAAGTATGTCTCATCATGTGCGACTTTGATGCAACTAGCGAAAAACTCTCAGATATGCTCAATAGGGTTGGTATTACCTCTATATTAATTTTGGTACTGAGAAGTGAGTTGGGAATGAAGACATGTGAAGAGAGTGATCAAAGGGGTATGGGTATAAATCCTCTACAATGTAGGATTTAGTTTTCCCTTGATTTTGCATATTCATCATTTTGGTTTGAAGGTTCTGCACTTGTTGGATGAGCATGCTTGTTTGAGACTGAGGATGATGTGTGACATTGTACCTCTATGTTGTAGTAGGTATGAGGTTTCACTTCTATGTCCCTTGAGTAGGAACATAGGACCTCATCCTTGGGACTTGATATTAATCTCCCAACACATGATTCTGAAATAGGGGCACGTGAGTGGCCCAAGGTTGGATTTTCTGTGCTTTTTGTTGGGGTTGGGGATGTTGTTGTTTCTGAAGTTGGGGTTGATATTGTTGGGGTTGAGGTTGTTGTTGTTGAAGCTATGGTTTCTATTGCTGAGGTTGAGGTTGTTGATACTGAAGCTGGGGTTGTTCCTTCTGGGTTTGAGGTTGTTTCTGTTGAAGCTGGGGTTGATGCTTTTGGGTTTGAGGTTGTTGCTGGGTGAGAAAAGGCATAACCTTGGGTGGGCATTGACTGAGAATCAGACATGCATAGATGGATACCTGTGGGAATGATGTGTTTACCCTAGGGCTAGTAGGGATTGACTATGGTAGTAGTATGGTGGTAAAAGGGCCTACTTATTGTTGGTGGGATAGAAGGAATATCATGAGAGCTTGATTGACTAGGCAATAAGGACAAAGGTGGAGGCATACTAGTGACTAGGGGTGCACTTAGTTGGGATCCCATCATGCTTTGCATGGAAGATGTGCTTTCTTGGTTTGCGCAGTTGGTTTGATTAGGTATCATCTATGCCAATGTTGATGTTGTCAAGGGTGGGAAGATTTGAGAAACAATAGGTAGTATCTGAGAGGGCTGAGTAGTGTTTTGGCCTACGAGAGGGTTTTTGGGCCATATGGTTGACACATTGAATTAAGTGAGGAGTTTAACTCCCTTCTTTACCAATATGGCTAAGAAAAATTTGGGGTTCCTCTAAACTATAACGTAAACTACTTGTGCAGAATAAGAATCTTTCTCTATATCTCTGAGCTCCTCTTCTTTGACATTTTGGAAAAAAACTGACCCACGGGGCTGTTCAGTGAATAGAGAAAAACTTGTATTCGTGAAAGGATCGTCCTCTTGCTTTATTTCCCAAGCGGGGAATCTATTGATATATGAATCATCAGGTTGTGTTTTATCCTTCTACCTTGTTTAAGGTCCTCCATGAGGTGTTTGAGACATAGTGTGGTTCATATTTTGTGACTAAAACAAGTGATATAAAGCAAATAGAAAAGGATAACCTTTCTAGGAAATTCTGAGTTATATTTTGGACAAGGGTAATTCTAAGGACAGATGTTGATTTATCTTGATCTCAAAGTTTTTGATCACATAAGAATATGATTTTTTGACCTCTTCCTAGGACAAAGTGGTTGATAGAGATAATGAATTTGTTTGAGATGATGGGATCAAGATATTTCGAGTCTGAACTTTCAAATTAACAATATTTGGAGAGCATTCATGCTTTCAAAGAAGGGATGATATTTAATGTTTAGAGATTCACAAAATATTCTTCACATATTTTATGGGATAGAAACTGGTCTTTGACACAAAAATGGAGAGTATTTTCAAGGTTTTAGGTCAGAACAGGTGTAAAAAATTCTATGTTCAATTGTGACAAACCTCCACCGATTGCGGTAAAGTGACTGGTCGATTATGGTAATTGATCACTGATTGAGGTAATAAACAAGTCAATTGCAGAAATAATAAGGATGATTGTGGAAAACTTCCATCAATTGCGTTAAAGGGGAAACAGACTCAAAAAGACTCAAAAGATAGGTCTCACTATCTGACAATTTTCTTGATTTCCTGGAATAGAGCTTCCGATTTGCAATGACATTTTGATGTTGACAACCCTAGACTTTAACACATTTGACTCATTTTGATAGTTTAGATGTTTTTTATTTTATTTTTGGTAACTGATCAAAGAACAAGCACAATAGACAATGTGTTTTGAAGAATGAAAACTGACATGTGTATGTTCTACAAATTTTTCATGTTGCAATGTTATCACGAGGTCTCAACAATGAATAGTTAGATTAATCTAGGTTAATGGTTTCAAAATACAATATTATAGGCCCAATGCTTGAAATTTTGTTAGCTCACACAATAATTTTCACACTACTAGGACACAAAGGTCCACGACATGGGTGCCCGTGTTTTTGTCGTTGCCAGGTATTGTTGCCATGGAGTGAAGATCTCTTTCACTACACAAATACCTTGAAACACATATGTTGGGAATCTTGGGGGGAAATTCTGCAACCCCTTGCAATATAATAAGGTATCTATTTGGAGGTAGATCAGGTTGGCCTCTATTTTAACAAGGTTGTAGTAAGGGTCTGTGACGTCTACCAATCGGTTTGTACGTGTGTGACTCACTTAAGAGCCTAGTTGACCATATTGTCTCCTTAGGGATATTCACCCAATCCAAACTATCATCAACACACCTTGCTCAAGGTTGGCTAGATAAGATGGAACTTTGGTTCATGTATTTTTTATATACTGATCAAAAGGATTACCAGTTTAAGGTCATTCTCTGAGGAAGAAGCGCATTCCCCAAAAAAGCCTTTCTAAAAAGTATAAAGGTGTTTAATCTAACAGATTGTGCAAGTGAACCCAAAACTCAAGACACAAGGTTAATCACTTAAACCCCAAAATAAAATGTGAACTAAGCTAAATCACCATACAAGCACAAGTGTTCATTTTTAAGCCCAAAAGTAGGTGTTGATTGCTTTGTTCAATTTTAATGCACCAAATTGAGAGATTTTTTTACCTTTGTTCAATTTTAAATCCTCACATCAATTTTAAACACCAAATTCCAAAGTGTGGGGTATGAGATGTTTGACAAGAACTATTCTTTTTAAGCACCAAAGTACAAGTGAATGATTTTTATGTTATATTGTTAGCTTGTCTTCTCGATTCAAACCTATCAAAGAAAGTGTTTAGTATCTCAAGAAATGAAAGCTTTTAAATCCAAAAAAAAAAAATATCTAGAAACTCTAGGATTGTTGAGATTGTTGAGATTAATGGTGACTTTATACTTACTTGCAAATCTCTTGATTGAAACAAGGTACCTTGTGTATGCGTCGCTTTGTTCCTTAGCTGTGATTGCGAGAATAGCCCTTTATTGCAATTGATAGTTGGTGGTTCTCCTTATTGTAGCTCTTAATGATCTAGCACTTGGGATGTGTCTGATTACCTTCTTTGTCATTCTCCATCAGTCAACCCTGCACAAAAACCAATGAAAAATAGAAAGAAATATGCTTTATTGTCAATTACGGCACTATTTTCTCAATTGCGGCAATCTCCTGTCAATTGTGGAAGAATGTTGGCAATTGCAGAAAAAACTCTAGTTTGTGGTAGAATGTTTGCATTTGTGGCACAAATTGGTCAATTGTGGTAAAGCCCAGGCAATTATGGTAGAGAACAGGCAATTGCGGTGAAACCTAAGCGATTGTGGCATAGTGCTAGAAGAAAGAAAGATAGAAGATGACAAAATAACAATGCAAAAGCCCACAATCAATTGTGGTATTAAACTAGTCAATTGCGGAACTGTTTTGTCAATTGCAGCAAAATAAGAGTAATTGCAAAATTACATAGATATTGAGAAAATGATGGAAAATGAGGTCCGCAACCGTATGGCCAAGGCTAAAGGATTCTATATATTTTCTGCAAGAGATATTCAGGTTGTTTGCTTGACGTCGGGTTCACCAAAATGTATGCCTTGTTCAGATTTGTGGTTCATTCGCTTTCCAACGATGAGGGTTAGTAGCACCAGTTTGCAATGGGGAAATCAATACAAAAACTACTAATAATGAATACTTAAATTGTTAGTAATAACTAAGAGCGGGGGGTGAATCAGTGGCTTCAAAAACTTATCTTTAAACTTAACCACCAATCAATAAACCTCAGATTATTAAGTCCCTACAAGATGCATGCAATGAAATACTAATAATGATTTAACTGTCTGTCAGTTTTCCTTTTCTGACCTTGTTCTCCTTGATTACCGATAAGCAGTAAAAACTATTTACCGACACTCAGTAAATATGTAGAGTATACCGATCAATCCAGAAATGCATATGTGAAATGTAAAACACTAAAGTAATAAACCATACAGACATAACACATGGATTTTAACATGGAAACCTTGTTAAGGAAAAAAACCACTGGGACTAGTATCCCAAATTCTCACTCTTCTAAAGTGAGCCCTATTAGGAGCCAACTGTGTTAAAGGTTACAAACACACTATTAGGTGTGACCTTGTTAGAGGATTTTATACATAGATGTTGTCACTTAGTATCGGGCATCTATTTGCTACCATCCTTGAATCAACCTCCTTCTTAGACTTTCAATAGGCTTTATGCAAATCTTTCTACCATCCTTGAATCAACCTTCTTCTTAGACTGTCAATAAGTATCTGGAAAATCCAATTCTACTTTCATGAATCAACCTTTTTGGCACTCCTTGGGATGTACCTCAATATATAGAAGACTATTAAATCCTTCTCTGTTAAGAGACTTGATGCTTCAATGGTTAAACTGAAACACAATGACATGTTTCTAATGCATCTTGAATTGCAAATTTTTAGATCTATTTAAGTACATTACCTCTCTGATCAATGTATCAATTCAATTCTTTTTTCTCCACACTTTCTTCTCTATGATGCTATGCTTCCTTGTTCATCGGTGTCTGCAGAAATCTTTAGCTCTCCTTCAGCTTGATTGATCAGGACTGTATGAAGTTATCCTTCATCAATTTCTCTTGAGCATCCTCTTTTTATTCAACCCCATTCATGTGAGATGGAAATGAATTAAGCTTGTCTCTTATATAGACATGATATTTTTCATTTCTTGATTCTTGATTCTTGATTCTTGATTCTTGATTCTTGATTCTTGATTCTTGATTATTGGCATAAAAAACAATCTAGCCAATCTGATTTAAAGCTTAACTCCTGATTTATCTCATAGTTATCTTCTTGCCAACTGTACAAATCTTCTTTAAATCTATCACTTAACTCTGTTTGATTAAAACAATGAAAACAACCAGTTAATTCTATCTTTAGCTCTTGCCAGCTAGATATTTTTTCATTTTCTAAACTCTCTATTCTGTTGGTCAACTCTCTAGTTAGTCATCGGTGAAAACTGCTAGTTCCATCGGTGTGACTCCATTCAGATTTAGGATCTCCGTCTGTCGGGCATCATTAGATTTTACTTCGTCGAGCAACTCTATTTTCAGCTCATTGGGCATCCTATGATTTTGTTTCATCTGGCAACATTGTCTTCTATTTTTCAGGTATCACTGTGACTTTGGTTCTTTTCTTTTACCAATGGTGTGCACTCCATCAGTGTTTTCTATCACTTAGTGAATACTTGAATTTTATGCATTGCTGAAAGCATAATCTTTGTTCCATTGATTCTTTGAAGTATTTGGCATTATATACATGACCATACAGATCATATCAGGTTGACATCAATGACAATACAAACCATTAACTGATTTAATGTCTTGTATTATCTTCAACTTAACATTACCAAACACTTAATCAGTTACATGCCATCAATCTCTCCCTTTGGCATTGATGGAAGCATAATATATTATCACACTATACTATCTCTAATACAATATGAAATACAACAGCTAAGATTCATCAAACTACCAATCATTTTGTTCTATCAATTGATAAATGTCTGAACCGACAAATTTTTGATCGCTAGTAAGCTCTATGTTAGCTTAGGTTTGATTCTTGCAGTTTTATACTTTTTGATGTGTTGAGTCCTCTTCTGATGTCAATTTCTCTCTTTTGACTATTCTTCTTCTTTTGTGATGTCTCTGTTTCTCTTGTCTACAACTCTCCCTTTGTATAATCTTTCATACAATTTGCTCTTGCTATGGATATGATCCCTCCCTGTTGGAGTAATCTGATAATGGATAATCTTTCTTCTTTTTCTGAAGACTATGATAATATGGAAACTTTCTCTCCTTTTGACAATAATTCCAAACAAATATCTTATAGATATATGACATTAATGTCAAGTGATCTTTTCTTTGCATCCATACTACATTCCTTGAATTTCCCTTATCCATCACCAATACAATAATATTTCCTGGTGCTCGGTTATGATATATACCTTTCTATATATAGATGTAGATTTGAATTTCTTATTTTTTCTTGCATCAACATGAATGATATTCTGATAATATATAGGCTAATGTAGTCTTTAGTCTTTTACTGACTGGTAGACAAGGGTTTGACCCATAGTCTCTTTCTCAAGTACTCAAATGTATCCTTGGGCAGTGGCTTGGTGAAGATATCAGCTAATTGTTCTTTTGATTGCACATACTCAAGTATCACCTCTTTTTCATGAACTTGTTCTCTTAAATAATGATACTTGATTGCAATGTGTTTAGTTTTGGAATGCATGATTGGATTCTTGGAAATGTTTATTGCACTGGTGTTATCACAACAGATAATCACTATTTTTGAGATCTTCATATGCATACCTTCTAGCAACTATTTGATACATGCAATATTTGAGCAGTTTGCAGTAGCATCAACATATTCTTCTTCTGCAGTAGACTATGAGATGCATCCTTGCTTCTTGCTAATCCATGTGACAAGTCTCCCACCCATAAAGAATTCTCCTCTAGTTGTGCTCTTCCAGTCATCAAGATTTCTAGCCCAATTAGTGTTGGTAAACACTTTAAGTTCAAATTTTCCTTCTCTTCTATACCATAAGCCAAATTCCTCAGTATTATATAGATATCTTAAAATTCTTTTTACAACAGTCATATGTGATTCCCACGGGTTAGCAGAAAATCTAGCAACAATTCCTACTGCATGTGCAATATCTGGTCTAGTGTATACAACATACATGAGTTTTCCAATCATTGATCTGTACAAATTCTGATTTACCTTTGTTTTCTTGTCTTCCTTTGTTAACTTACATCCAGTAGCCATCAGTGTTCCAACTAGTTTGGAATCTTCCATCTTGAATATTTTTAGGACCTCTTTGATGTATTTGGACTGTGTAATGAAAATACCTTCACTGTCTATAGACCAAGAAAGAACTTGATCTCTCCAAACATAGACATCTCAAATTCTTTGCTCATCTCATCAACAAATGATTAGCATAGCATATCATTGCCTCTAAATATGATGTCATCAAAAAATATTTCAGCAATCAAAGTGTTAGCATCAATATCTTCTTTTAAATAAAGATTACCATTTTCTGTAGTCCTTATGAATCTAATACTTATTAGATTGGAATGAATTCATTCATACGAGGCTCTAGGAGCTTGTTTTAATCCATACAAGGCTTTGTGAAGTCTACATACCATGTTCCTCTTTTCTGGATCTACAAACCCTTTTGGTTGCTCAATGTATACCTCTTCTACAAGTATTCCATTTAGGAATGCTGACTTGACATCCATTTGATATACTTTGAATCCCTTGTATGCAGCATAAGAAAGTAGTATTCTTACTCCTTCTAGCCTAGAAATGGGTGCAAAGGTTTCTCCATAGTCTATACCTTCTTCTTGTGCATACCTCTTGCATACTAGTCTTGCTTTGTTTCTTGTGACTTCTCCATTCTCATTCAGCTTATTCCTGAATATCCATTTTGTACCTATGACATTCTTGTCATATGGTCTTGGCACAAGTGACCATATTTCGTTCTTACAAGTGACCATATTTCGTTCTTCTCAATCTGCTCAATCTCATCATTCATAGCATTTATCCATTCTTCATTATCTAGTGCAACATTGACATATTTTGGCTCAAACTCACAAATTAAACAATTTGAGGTTAAAGACTTACTTCTTGTTCTTGTACCATCTTTCTTATCTCCTATGATCTGGATCTTTGGATGGTTCCTTTTTACATATCTTGCAAGTATAGGTACAACTCTTTGTGTATCAGCTTGATCATTATTTTGATCTTCATTATGTTCTTCATTACCCTACACATTATCTTGATTATTATCCTAACCATCGGTAACAACAGTCTGACTGTCGGTTGCAACATTCTGTTGTTCTGGGATTAATCATTGTTTCTCAGGTAGAGTGTTGGGTTCTTCACAATATACAAACTTGTTGTAGTCCTCTGGTTATTTTGTGCTTTCTAGTTCATTCTTTTCTGCAAATTCATCAATCTTTACATTTGCTATTTCAACTATTTTGTTAGAGGCCTTGATAAGACATTTAAAAGCTTTTCTTTTGGTAGAATACCCCAAAAAAATACCTTCATCACTTTTGGCATCAAGCTTTCCATTTCTATCATCCTTTAAGACATAACATTGACTACCAAAGATCTTGAAGTAACTTACATTGGGTGTTTTACCATACCATAGCTCATAAGGTGTCTTATTTGTGTCCTTCTTTAATTGTACTCTATTAAGTGTATAGACGGCAGTGCTGATAGCTTCCCTCTAGAATATTTGGGTGATGTCTTTCTCTATCATCTGTGTTCTTGCACAATAATCTATTGATCTATTCCTTCTCTCAGCAATCCCATTTTGCTGTGGTGTTCTTGGTGCAAAAACCTATCTTTTTATACCATGCTGGTTACAAAAATTAGTGAATTCATTTGATATAAATTCTCCTCCTCTATCTGATCTCAAGCATTTCAAATCCTTACCACTTTGTTTTTCTACCATAGCCTTATACCTGTGTGTAAGAAAATACACCTTCATGAAATTAATATTAGAGCAAACAATTCTATGGAAAGATAAAACAAAGTTAATCTAAGAAATGAAGCTAAATCTATATCATCTCATGGTTCTCTATCCAAGCACTAGTAAATTTTACCTTAAATTTCGACGAGAATTAGTCAAATTTTCTACAACAATTGGTCGAATAAGTGACTAAAACTGTCATCGATCTTTTTTCATCAAATTTTCTACATGGTAAATAATAGTCAAAATTTTGACCCCATAGCTGGTTGAATTATCGACTGCAACAATCCCTTGTAACTGGAAGAATAATACGTCGCTCTATTGGTGTAAACATTGAAATTGAGACCATTGTGTCATCAAATTATCCACCTAAATTCATTGAATTGAGCGT
Organism: Thuja plicata; assembly: GCA_018584345.1. Lineage (NCBI taxonomy): Eukaryota > Viridiplantae > Streptophyta > Pinopsida > Cupressales > Cupressaceae > Thuja > Thuja plicata. The sequence continues at coordinate 1,310,777 of MU225919.1, forward strand.
CGAAGGTATAGCATCCTGGTCGATTTAATCCATTTTGTGATATTGCTATCAGGATTTAACTGTGTAGTTTTTGAGTCAAACTCATTGACCCATAATTCATGAGTAGTGGTTCAACATGAACCCATCTCTCATGAGAATGAATGGAACACTTAGCACT
>MU225920.1:32298-95834 GCA_018584345.1 Thuja plicata
TCGAGGTGAGGACAGGAGACTTTGAGCTCATTGTATCACCTAGTCTTTAGATAAATCACCCGCTGCCTCGTTTGATTGTTCTTACGTCAATCATCGAGTCACCGGTATTACTGTTGCAAGGTGAACTATATGTGTTACAGTTCAGTTCTCCTTGAAGCCACCTGCGTTAAGAAGGGAGCCTCCCCTATTGCTGAGAGGAGAGAGAAATCTCACATACTGCTGCCTAAAACACACGTTTTGCAAGTTGTAGTCTTGGTGACTTGCAAAATATTTAGCCAACAAGGACTATACCCACTTTATAAACACTCTAGATCCAAATTTGGTGTAATAGCGATTGCATATTGCCATATACTATAAAACCATGAAATAGATCCAAATTCAATACTTATAGAGATTTGGGAGTTTGTTTTAAAGAATTCCAAGGATCCTAATCATTACTAGCTCATTCCAAATAAGCTAAGATACCGAGTTCGCCCCTGGACCCCCCGGACCAGGATAAGTTCGAACCGGTCCGTGGTCCGGGTCGGTCCGCCTGTGGGTCCGGGTCGGTCCAGTCCACGCGACCGAGTTTGAACCCAGGCTGCAGACTTTCGTACCTGGGCGAACTTCGCTAAAAAATGCGAACTTGGAGAGAATTTGGCGCGAACTTGGTGCATGGTTTCACTAAAAACGGATTTTTATGTTAAATTTAATAAAAATTTGGCATCCACAACCCTAAAAAGCTGATTTGAAAGGCTTTTTTTTGACTTTTCATTCTCATTTGTGGTGTGCAAATAGGTTATTATGTCTTGAGCAAGAGGAAATAGATGGTTGAGCAAGGAGGAGTTGGAAGTTTGATTTGTGGACCTTCTTCAAGTGTTTGTGCCTCATTTCTACACTTTTGCAAGCTTACAATGAGTGGAAGAGGTAAGTTCTTGTTCCACTTGCTTCAAGTTTTTGTTTTTGTTTAAGCATTTTATTTTATTTTCATTGTCCATTATTTTCCAGAATTTTTCATTCTCTTGTTTTTATATTGAATATGTATACAAATTTCTTACCTTAGGAAAAGGAACTACAATGGCATCTACCTCTTCCTCAATAGGCAACCACAATATTGACCAAAGAGTAGAACCCCCTTCTAATTCTCCTTTGTGGAAGTATGTTGATATTGTAAGTGCCCTTCCAGGAGGTGGTGCATTCCGTTGGAAATGTCAGGGTTGTGATGTAGTCAGGAATAGTTCATATTATTGTGTGGTAGGCCATTTGTGTGGATTCCCTGGAAAAGGAGTCAAGAAATTACTTGGAAAAAAGATGCACCTATACCAAATGCAACAGTATTACAATATATTGCAGAGCAGGAGGCAGCAGAAGAGAGAGAAGAACGTAGACAAATTACAGCCACTAGTAGTAAAAATAAAAACAAAGCAAAGGGAATGCAACCCCCCTCTACAGATGTTGTGATAGAAGATCACCCCTTTTATACTGCCTTAGTTGGCCTTGATATTGAAAGTGAAGCACCCCCTACAAACACACTTAAAAGAAAGGGATCACTAGAAACTGCATTTCAAAATCAGAGTCAAGAAATTGCCAACATTGATGTGGCAAGATGCTTGCATACAAATGGGTTGCCTTTTAGTGTTGTTCGCTCTCCATATTGGAAGCAGATGTTTTAAAGTGTTAATGAAGCTCCAAGAGGGTATAAGAGCCCTGGTTATGAGAGAGAACGAACCACCTTGTTGGATCAAGAGGTCAAGGCGGTTGATGATCAATTGAAGCCCATAAGGGATTCATGAATTGAGTTAGGAGTATCCATTGTTTCAGATGGGTGGAAAGATGCTAGAAATCGTCCCTTGATCAATGTCTTGGCAGTGTCCCCTATAGGGGCAATGTTTATGAATTTGTGGATTGTGAGAGGCAAGTAAAAGATGGGTTATTTATTGCTAATATTCTCATCTCTGTCATTGAACAAGTGGGTCCTAGAAACGTTGTCCAAGTCATAACGGACAACGCAAAGAATTGTAGAGCTGCTGGTTTGTTGGTTGAAGAGCGATATCAACACATCTTTTGGACACCTTGTGCAGTCCATTCACTCAATCTTATGCTAAAAAAGATTGGGTGGATCAAAGAGGTGTACGCAGAGGCTGAGGACATCCAGATGTTCATCACAAACCACCACATGACTCAAGGAATATGCAGAATGTTCTCACGTTTGGAGCTACTCAAGGTAAGTGAACATGAACTCCAATTAGTAATTTTAATTTTAATATGTTGATTGTGTTGTGTATTTAGTATTTACATTTTGTTTTAAACTTTGTTATTTAAAGTATGTATGGTGTATGATGTATCTAATAGTTATCTTTTTTTGGTTCTACTTCTAATTTATGTTCCAGGTTGCTAAGACTTGTTTTGCATCGAATTTAATCGTCTTGAGACGACTTCTGCAAGTCAAAGAGGCACTTTGCAATATGGTAATCAGCAATAATTGGGCTATGTGGAAGCAAAGCAACAGTGAGAGGGCGACCAAAATAAAGCAAAGGATATTGGATGACTCATGGTGGGAACGTGCGAAATATCTCATTAAGTTCACCGAGCCCATTATGAGCGTGCTTAGGTACACTGATATGGATAGGCCTTGCCTTGGAGAGATCTATGATGGCATAGACTCAATGCTTGAGAAGATCAAGAAAATTGTAAATGAAAAAGTGCAAGATCCTCAACAGACCTTCTTCAAACAATTGCAAGCAATTATTGAAGAAGGATGGAACAAAATGACCACTCCTGTACATTTGCTTGCCTAAGCATTGACGCCCAAGTACTATAGCACCCAATTTACTGATCAACCAAGAAGGCTACCACTCTATAGAGATGTAGAAGTGTCTGATGGATACAAGGCAGCATTTGAAAGACTCTTTCATGATGATGATATGCGAGATATGATTGCGGATGATTTCATACAGTTTGTGGATGCAAAATGTCTAAGTACTGATGCTCTTCGTCATCGGTTTAGGAAGGATGCTCATAGTTGGTGGTACCTCCATGGCCAAAGATTCCAAATGTTGCAGCCACTTGCAATTAAAGTTATATCACAAGTAAGTTTTATTTTTTTTATTTAGTTTGAAGTTTATTTTATCTTCATGACTAGCAATACCAACTAGCAAGTAATTTTTATTTTATAAGATTAAGTTTTAAATTTATTTTAATTGTTTATTGTCTTGACTTTTGTCTTCAAAGGTTGCTAGTTTATCTGCAGCAGAAAGAAATTGGAGCACAAATTCATTCATCCACTCAGTGAAGCGCAATAGGTTGCAATCTAAAAGAGCGGAGAACTTGGTATTTGTGCATTACAACTTGCGTCTTGTCTCTCACAAGAGTAAAGAATACAATGAAGGGGAGACGAACATCACACACTGAAAATTAAGCAATGCAGTCACCATATAACTCTTAGCATCCATGGCATGTAATCTATATATACATATTTACAGCATTCGCTTTGCAAAAAGGTAGATATCAGCAATCAAATTAGAATATGTCATACATCTTTCATTTCTATATACTTCTCTTTGAACTACCAGACTTCCACATGTGCACATTACTTCATATACATCCTCTTCTAGAGTGTTATCCACTACGCTTCCTACTAGGCCACAAATACTTTTCTTGATATATGCTAGTCTTTGTTAAATTGATATTCACTCAAGTGGTTAAAAGTGCATTATTAAGGTAGTTATCCAATGGTTTGAGGAGTATCTCACTATATCATTACTAATGGTTGAGTGAGGAGTATTCTCATTATTCACAGATAACCCCAACATGCTAATCTCCCATGTAATCAATTTGGAATAAGATGTGGACTACCAACCCGTGACCAAAAATCGCAACACTATTTTCAATGAGAATACAAAATCAGATGTTGACAAGCATAACACAAAAAAGGTTTTTATATACATTGCAGAAAAAGCTATATGGGAATAATGTTCTCATATATTTATATCAGTCTCTTCCTCACAAGTAATCTGACAGCATTTTTCTCAATTGACAGAGACATCATTTTACTTCCAGATCATGCTTGGATCTACCTTAAGAATGTTTGTCCAAAGTAGTGTGCCAAGGTTATCATGCTTGGATATACCTTAACAATTTTATCCAAAGTAGTGTACCAAGGTTATCACTTGATGATACATTCCCAATATTTTTCTGATAAAATATTACAGAAATTATCACTCCATAAGGAGCCAATTGTTTTTTGTAGAAGGGGTTTAAAACATCTAGCTGAACCAAAATTTTGAAGAAGAAATCATGAAACGAATAAATTATTTGGCACTCGCAATTTAAGTATTTTAACATTTTGGACTAAAATCCTTATTTTTCAGATCAATATTTTTGGCACCTTTGCTAATTTTTCCCATTCATAGTTCTGGTAACATCAAACCAAACCTTAAACACTCATTCGAACTCAGCGTTTGGAATATGGAACCAATTTTCACATGTTTGAATGATGAATTTAAAGAAAATCAAAACGGAACCATCATTATATGTTAAAACTTAAACCATTGGCTTGCAAAGAACTCTTAAATTCTGACTGTCAGTATTCCCCACATTGCATAATTAGAGCCACTAGGGAGTGTTCCAAAAGCTATTGAGCTATCAGACAAGTGAGCAACCTACCAATTGTAGGCCTTCAGACCCAGTACCATAACAAAAAGGGAGTCGTGAATAACTAGATGGAAGCTTCCAACATGGCATTCATCAAACCCAACTTTCATGACTCTTGAAAAAAAAAATCCCATAACAAGGGGAGCAGGATGTTTTCTTCAGGATGATAAGAATAAAGTCTTTTTCACTATACTTAGCCAACCTCATGTTCTTGACTACTAGCATGATTTACATGGAAAAATCCATCCTTGGTATAAAATCTACCTCCAAATTGATGTATTGGCAGTAAAGTGAAGTCCAGTCCCATTGAATCATTGAATGTTTAAAACACTACAAAAGACCAATACATGAATCCAAGATTTAACACTGTATCAAGCATACCAAGTACCATAAATTCTTGGTAATCTGGTATTCCCATATAGTCATAGTAAGTGATAAGGTGGCATTCTCTTAATCCAAGCCTAGCTATAATGATCAAACTTGAGGGTACTTACATCTAAAGGGTAATGAAATATTCAGAACCTTAATCTTATAATTTGCAATTTGCAGGTCTCCTACAAAGACATGGAGAAAATAACCCCAAATTAATCTTCTCATTACCTTAAAGACTCCAAATTACAATTGAGAGAGATTAGTTGTATTATAGATTTATAAGGTTAATTAAATTCAATTTTTTGTTTCTCAAGCTAAAAACTATCGATTTATCCTGTGGAAACACAGAGCAAATATCAAAAATAAAGAAATGGTGCAAAGCCTAACATACTGAAAAATCACAAGCTCGCTACAGTTTTATAAACTAAAAAAGGTAACAACCAACAAGGAAATAAGGAAGACACGGTGATTGAGAAACACACAAGACTATGGAGAAGCTAAGAAATTATCCAGTTGAAAACTAAAAGAAATGAAATAAATAACAATGATACGCTATATGCTTTATCACTAGCAGTAGCAGTCATTAGGAGGCTTGAATCAAACAATCTGTACTGTATCAAGGACTATTTCAAGTGCCTTAGATTGAAGGCTATTTGTATTCAATAGACACAGTTAAAAGCAAAGGCAAGAAAGATAGATTGAAAAAGGCAAGAAAGATAGATTGAAAGTTCAAGTAGCATTTTTTAAACAGAATTGCAACAAAACTATGAAAAGCTTGCTCTTGCAGAGTCATCATAACATTCTAAAACACACTACAAATTTGAAGATACAAAAGTCAACAACTGTATATGATAATAAATAAGAAAACAACAGTTGGACAAACTCACCTGCAAAAACAAATCAGTGTGAGTCTTATCTTTGTATAGTTTTAACTCAGCTTGAGCTCCTACCGACTGAAGAACTTCAGAAAATTTTGTGCTGCACAAAATTATCAAAAGATGATGATGGTCACAATCATCGATACTATTAAATATAAAAGCCATGCCACTCAACCAGAGATCAACAAAATTATGCAGCAAATAAAATACTTGAACGTGTCAAAGAACTAACAATCTAAATCTATTCATTGTCTAAAAAATATATAATCCTAATGTACTTATATTGATATAACGCAAAGGAAATTTAATGTAGCTTTAGGCATTATGGTGGCCAAGTGCATGTGTTTTAGAGTTACTCCTTTTCTTTCTTAGATTGACTGGCCATTATGTTAAAAACTTCGTTGAATGAATTTCGATGTGGTTTCATTATTTATGCCTCATGTGTTCTCTGTATAAGATAAAGCGCCTAGAAATCAAACCATGGCAATCATAAAGTTTGGAGAAAAAAAATATTACAAAACCGTATATTGATGGAATTAAAGAAATTCTGTATGAGAATTTTATGTGAAGAAAATGATGTATCACAGTTATTCTTGACATCCGCATAAAGCAACCAAGTTCCTAAAATGAAACATGAAATAATGCATTAATAACCATTTTAGGAATGTTGCTGTAAATTCTAGTGTGATTATATTAATTAGTTAACATTTACATAACCTGTAATTAGCCTAGCTATACCAGTCTCTATTTCATTAGCATGATTTCTAATTTATTAATGTGATGATCCAACGAAATTTGCTACTGAAACCAACATGCATAAGGTGGAGATTTGATGTTTCTTACATCTATGACTGCCAGCTACAAATTCATTCAAAACTTTAGTGCACACATGTACAAATTCATGCCTGCACTCCAGCAGCTAATCTTACATATTTCTGTTAACCCCTCATACACATTAGGATCTGCAGGACCTAGGTGGGTAGACCTCTTACAATATTTATAAATTTGAAACAACTAATAACAAATATTGCATACAGCAGATGGCTCTCAACTTGTCTGACCAGAACACATAAAAACATCATCCAAAATTGGCTCTATTCTGGTTGTATACCTTTAACACACAGCTGAGAGTAAGAATAAATTAAACCTATCTCTAACAACAAGGAAATTAATCATTTAGAATTAAAAGTTGTTCCCAGCCAAACCAGTGTCATGTCCATTACAGAGTCATAATATAATTGCTCATTCCAACAGCAACCTAAACACAAGTTCAATGGTCATCAAATCAATATTGCATTGCAATATTGGAACCAGCAACTTGAAATATTGTTAATCTTCTTTGAAAATCCAAAATGAAAACACACTAACCCTAGTAATCAACTGAAAACACATTTAATCTGATCCTTGAGCAAAAGCAATCAGTTGAAAACCCATCACAACAAATGTGCAATGAAAATCCTGCAAGTCCTTGACTATTCAGTTTTTGAAGATAATGGTTTACATTCTGGAGACATCAACAATATTACATGTATTCATTATGCATGGAAGTTGAACTGCCTGTTGCTATTAGAAAGAAAAATACATTACTAACTGAACTATTACAACACTTGAATGTACATGAATCTCTGCCCTTGCTGACCAAAAAAGGACTTCGAACTAGAACCCCTAATACAGAAGAAGAATATAAATAAAAGGAAGGATACCTAAATGTATTCTAATGCTAACATGTGTTCCCTTCCTTTACATCTAATACGCTTAGTCATCCTCTTGCTCTTTCAAACCAAAAAATATTTTGTCTCTAACCACTTGATCTGGTCTGCATTTTGTCATATTCGCTAAGAAAATATTTCTCCTTTGAAGTATCCGAAGACACGTGTCACCTCCTTGCATCACCGTGAGCCATCAAACATGTTCATTAGTTACATGAAATTTGTTTCTATCGGTGGGGCCAGATAAGATGCGTGGCACGCTGTCACACTTCCACATCCCATCACTGATCAACATTGTCAAAGCCAGGCATCCTGGTGAATTTGAGAATCATGTATACCACCTGACAATGCATGAGGTCCGGTAGTCGGGGGACAATGAAAACCTTTAACCACTTTATTTGGTTCGAGAGCTAGGAGAAAAACCCGACTTGCCAACCTTACACGGATTCCAAAAACTTTCCAAACATTCTTTAACAACATTCATCAGGTCAATACAAAAGTTATGAACTTTGTCTTTTCATTCCATGCAATTATATTTTTGACGATTCACCACTAAGTCAGGGAGTCGGGGTGCTTTTAGAACCAAACAAGAATGCCATTCGTTGACCTTTGATGTCAGGTAGTCGGGGGAAAACCCGAACTTACATACCTGCTAACATTTGGTTCCAAAGTTTGCAAAATGAGCCGACTACTCGAAATCATGTATAGTTGGGTAGTCGAGGAAAAACCCAAACTATGGAACAAGTCGGGGAGTTAGGAATTCTTCCCGACTCACCAACAACAAAGACCTCGAAGGCAGACTTTACTTCAAATGAACCCGGTCGGTAAAGTTGGGGACTTTACGAACTTTTAAAATGACGAAGTAAGGGAGTTTGAAGAAGTTTCTAAAACACCGACCATGAAGAACCTGGAAACAAGACAAAGGACTAATATATCATAGTTGGATAAGTCGATGGATTTAAAAATTGTTTTCACGCTGCCCTTGTGTGCACCTTGGATTGAAAAACTTCAAGTGGGTGACCATTATAAAACCACTTCAAATTTCTTCTGAATTTGAAGGTGCTAACAGGATACAAGATACGCTCTGGAGAAGCCTGGTTTGAGAAAGCTTTAGCATAGAAATGGGATTGTACGCACTTCCATGTGACCAAAAATACTGGTTTTTTTAGTGTTTCATGATGATGGAATGATTAGGATGAGTACGAGTCATCTTAGTCACAATACTCTTTCTGAGAGCCTAAGTAATCACAATTATGAATCTATTATCTTTTGGAAACGATAAGAATTGACTCTTTGCATGATAGTACTTCATAGGCATCAAAATAAAGTTCACCCTTAGTGAATAGGTAAATGAATTCATATTGATGATGTGCATTCTATTGCAGTTATATTCTTACTCTTGAACAGCAGATGAAACATGCAGTCGCACACACACAGTTGACGAATTCTAGCAAGGATCCTTTCATGGCTAGCTACTGCAGTTCACAGTGTTGACATGTTCATTCCGAAAGAAGGCAAAAGCGCAGCAGTGAAGTGGCAAGAAGAGATAGAAGCACAAAGGCAGTGATAGGTCAGCAGATGCTAGGTTGATGACACTAAAGAAATATATAGAAGCATTAAGAAAGGGTGTTGGAAGCTTGCTTCTTGAGTAGACAAAGTCTGGATTGCTGAAAGACATTGAGGAGGACAAGAGATGCAAGCAATAAGTCCTCATAAAGGCCTGGAAATGGAGGATCAAACGTTTAGTGCTCAACCTAGTTAATAAACCTTCGAGGAGCACTTGGAGGAAAGAACACCAACAACCAAAAGAACCTTCCATCTAAGTAGCCAAATTGGGTATGGGTGTACAGGTACGATATGCCAATACAGCATTTTTTATAGAGGGACTAGCTACATAACAAAACCATTACAAATTACAAATTGTGAAACATAAAATACTAATTTAAATTCAATTTTCAATATCAAAAGGATCAACTTGAATGCCATGATAGATAATCATTGTTTAATATTTAAATAATACAATTAGAAATCAGTTCACTAAGAAGCATCATATGGGTCATCATCAAGATGACAATCGTCATCAACATTAACATTAGATGATGCAAATAGATAAGGAGAACCACATGGAACTCGATTGCCACTTCACTAAAAATATGTTGGCTACTCGATTCCACAAAAACTAAAGATTGAGCAAAATCCAAGTTGGTTAAGTTCTACACCCACAAATTTGTGTGGCTTCCATGTACTCATCATCTTTGTGAGTAAGAAGGTGCAAGTTGGAATGCACGTAAACTGGCTCCTTTGCTTTGCTTGATGGCAATCCCTTGCACACCACTGAGTGGATGGAGTTTGTACTCCAATTCCATTTAGTTGAAGAAGAACTAGCAACTTATTCATACAAAGAGAGTGCTCATTAGAGTTAAAATTTATATTATCAAATTTTGTATATCAAATTCAAATTTGAAGATATTAATTTTTTAAAGATAAAACTTAATTTAGAAAGAGGGTGAAAACTCATCAACTTCCTTGCGATAAACTTTTGATTTCAAGAACTTGGAGATGTGGCAATTTTTCATAGAGTGAGCATCCATCCTATACTTGTCATGGAGAATAGAAACACTTCGACTAGTGGAGGCTACAAAATCAACAAATTCACTTGTAACTCCATCTTCCATATTAGGATCACAAAAGAGTTAGTAAGGGATTTCCTAAATGCTTCACTGACTTCTACATCACAATATGGTAGCACCCTTGTTGGCATAGCAAGTATCTCTTCATTATAATGTTTGGGAGTCAATGCCAAGGCATTTTGTTCCACCACTCAACACAAATTGATTGCACCTCTTAGATGAATGTTTCTTCAAAATATTGCTCTTTTGCATTTATGATGCATTTTACCTTCTCAATCATTGAGTCAACACCACCATAAACCTCTCCCAAGCATGGCTTACCCATGTTAGAAAAGAAAATTATACTCATAATGAGTTCAATGGAACTAAGAAGGTATTCCATACGATCCCACCATGTCATCTAGAATCATTTTCTTTACAATTGCTGCCCTCCTAGTGTTGGATTACCTCCAAATATACCATGATTGACAAATGCGAATACCAAAAGGCACCTCTCACATCTTCACAAGTCTCAAGATAGTTGTGTTGGTGAAATATCCCAAGCAATACACAAGAACAAAATAGACAAAAATGCAAAGATAGATCCACCAATCTGAGGTTACAATTAATGTTCAAGCAATTACAACTATCTATTACAATCAAGATGGAGCTCAAGAGACCTTGCACCTTGGTATTCGAACAATTTCTCCGCCTTGGAAATCACAAAATGGTGATGGCACTAAAGAGTTGTTGACACTACTCCACAATTATGATATCATTGTGAATTGCAATGGTATGATCTCCATTGTTAGATCTCTTATTACTGATGATATTATTGCCACTGTGTGATAGCTCGGTTGCAGCTGTTGTAGCTCTGATATATGGTGATCTCAATGTCTCCGTCAATGTACCTCTAATATAGGGGATCTCCAATGTCTTCACTAGTATATGTATCTCTAATAAGAGGTGATCTCCATATGAAATGCAATGCTATGTCTTCACTACTATATATATCTCTAATATACGGTGACCTTCAGATGCTAGGATATGTGTATCACTGATTCCTATATGCTATCATAGATCTATGGTTGTCGTATGTGCTAATGCGATATCTATATCTGTGTGCTCCTCTACTATCACAGAGGTATGAATGTCACCACCATGTCGTATCAAATGATGTGCTTTGATGGATGTCGATGGCAATGTGAATCGCACATGCCAAAGGATGATCACTCATCTCAGATCGCAAGATATGAGGAATGTTCATAAGTATGCCAAACTATCAATCCAATTTGGTCTTGAAGAGACCTCACCAAATTGGGATCGATAGCAAACTAGGGAGAATATTTCACCTCCAGCACTGCAATCTCCCAATGAATTCAGATAAGGAATTACAAAGACAAATGAGTGCAAAGATGATCAATCATGGTGATGCTCTCTCAATGTCGATATAAATATGAGGTTAATTCATTTCAAAGCAAGCAAGTTGGCTAGTGATAATATGGTGCCACAATTTAAATTTGAGCATAGATCCACACCAAGGAAAGAGACACCACAAGTGTGCTAAAAAATGGACCCCCTTACAAATGCTTAATAGCTCATAGGGGACCGTATGAGCTATAAGGATGAATCATAAATTGGTCCCACTTCAGAAAGAGAGGCACATGCTAGTCTCCCCTTTCTGGCTTTCCCAAAAGCAATTGCAAATTGGGATGCTTCAAAATCTGCTCACTCTCCCATGTGGCATCCACAACTGGAAAGTCCTTCCACCTAAAAATACTCCTTGATTGAACGAGACTGAGCCTTCTCTCCCTGAAATCTATGACCTCAACTGGCTCCAATGAAGCTAGCCTAATCATCAAGTGGTGGAAGCTCCTTTGAAACTATCATTTGCTGCCCAAGAGCCTTCTTGAGGCAAGAGACATGAAACACATTATGTATCTTGTTATTCTCCAGATGGTCCAACTCATATGCCACCGCACCAATCCACTTAATCACCTTATATAGTCCATAGAAGCAAAGCTTAAGCTTCTCCATGCCAGCCCTCTTCAGAGAAGACTATCTGTAAGGTTGTAAATGAAGATAGACCTAATATCCTGCCTCGAAACTGTGCTCAATACAATGTCGATCCGCATGTCTTTTGTTGATTCTAGGCCTACTATAGATTATCCTTGAGGGACCGAAGAATATCTTGACTCTCCTACAACCAATCCTTTTCCTTAGGCACCCTACTACCTCCTAACGCCAAATCCACAAAGTAACCTCGGTCATAGTGCCTTGTAGGGCAACATCCCAATCAACATTTGATAGGTGGTGTTATAGCAATACTCTCCTAGATGTAGCCAATGGATCTGTGCCTTTTGTTGTGCTGCCACATAGTTTCGCAAGTAGCCTCCACCCACTTGTTCACAATCTCAGTTTGTCCATCTGTTTAGGGGTGGTAGATAGTACTCGAAGTCAGCTTAGTGATAGCCAACCTGAAAAGCTCCGTACAAAAAGCCCTAAGGAACCTACTATCTCTATCACTAACTATATTCGTTGGAAGCCCATGTAGCCTGAAAATTTCTTAAGAGAACAACTCCACAACCTGAACTACTCAAAACTTTGTCGGAATGGCAAAGAAGTGAACATAGTTGGTCAAACAGTCAACTACCACGTAAATACAATCCTTTGTACCTTGGCAAGTCTTGTCATGTAGATCAAATACAACCTTCCAGTCTCCTTGAGTTTCCGGCTCTCAAATGCAATGAGGTGACGATTTTGCATCAACACAGCTCCAATGCCTTCCCCTAATGCGTCACACGTGAGGGCAAATGGTTGAGAGAAGTCGAGCAACACCAAAACCGGGCATGTAATCAATCTTCTTCAACTTGTCGAGAGCATGTTGTGCCCTCTCTATCCCACAAAAAGCACCCCTCTTCATAAGGTCAGTCAATGGGGCTCCAAGTTGTGATAATCCTCTCACAAATATCCTATAGTAGCTACACAGACCAAAGAATCCTCGCAACTCCGTAAGTGTCCTCAAGGGTGGCCAATCTCCTGGTGCACTTGCACTCCACATGTACTAATGATGTAACCCAAGTATATAATCTTTGTCATGTCGAACTCACACTTGTAAGCAATATGAGAAGAGCGGCCTGAATACACCGTTACATGAATACCCTTGTCTGTTTGATGACAGCAGGTCAAGTAAAGTCTTGATTCAGCAAGATGGATTGTTGGGCTTCCGTCATCATATAATATAAGGTGACTCAATGCCAAAGGGATCTCTGAAATTCTAATTGAGGTTATGTCTCAGGGAGGACTGACAAGCTCTATCTGATCTAGTACCATACTCCTATGCATCACACTGGCAGCTGCAATTGCGCCAACTTCTAGGCGCACGTCTGTAATCAAGCTACATATATAAACAAGAGCCTGCGGACTCTATAGCAGGTGGAATAACCAGTATGAACTCTTTGTTAAATCTATATGTCTAGTTATATTCAATTTGAATAAAGATATATATTATAGACTATCTATGATCTAGTGTATCATTTATTTCCTTTATCAAAGCCAAAGTGAGCATACTGTTATATTGTGTTCCATAGTTTGATTAAAGTGTTGTTTTACAAAATCTAAACTGGAATTATAGCTACAACTCAATTTATTGTTTACACTCTGCAAGTATATTGTCTGGTATATTTCATTAGACCTGTAAGTTTGGGATGACTATGGTGAAAGAATACACATCCATCATTAAAAAAGATGTATGGGAGTGGTTATCTTTAGAAAAGATTACATTTAATTTACATTGTGGTGATCTTTACAATTTGTCAACTCCACAAACCACTGGGACATGTAGCCCCCACCAAAATGGAGTGGATCATCAATTTTATTAACCCTACAATTATGAATTTGTAAACTCGTGTTCTGAGGATTTCAAATCATTCAGTGCAAAAGAGTTTGCAAAAATGTTTTAAAGGACAGTAATATATGGGAAGTATGTCCCTCTTTCAATTGACAGAATTTGTACGAACTTATTCTGTACTTTCATTTTCCAAAAGAAGTGCTCCTTGTTATGATATTTTACAGAATTACATTTACACTAAAGCTTTCAATATGACATGGAAATCCTTTTTACACCCAGTTTTTGGATGTTTTATTTTATTCAGCCAGGTTCTTAGTCATGTGGTAAAGAATGGCTCAATGAAACACAAACAATTTTTTTATTGTTGTAATGAAGCTTACCTGGCCTCTGGCGGAATAGAGTAATCTCCTGTGCCATGCAATAGATAAAAAGGGGGCAGAAGAGAAACTGCATCCCTATAAGATGGATTTTGTACCAGTATTTCTGGAGAAAAATGAGCCAAAGAGTCTTCTCCTTCCATTACACTGTAAAAGACACCCTATATTCAGCTTTGTTGGAACAAAATGATGCTATAGTCAGTGATAAAACCTAATTCAAACAAAAATAAATCAGAGTTGTAAACATGTGCATTTGTAATCAGGTGTGACATATGTATGGCCCAACAGATTTATTACTATTATGCATAATGCATAAGTTGTTATTCATATAAAAATTAATAGAAAAAGATTATTAAATGGCTTGCCTGAGAAAGACTGAACGATATAGGCCTCGATTATTGAAATGATCCACTAGATGAGGTAGATTGTATCTGTAGTTGTGAAAACACAAAAGACAGCTCAGGCAGTCTATAAATCAACTGTATCTAAGTTAATCATAAAATCAGTATGACATGTCAGATGAAAGGGTTATTAAGTTTCAGATACACCAACTGGCAGTTCATTAAAAGAATAAACTCAAACGATTATTAACAAGACAATGCATCCATCCAGTCCTAAGTTCATACATTGAATAAATGATCTCTTTTTGGATAAAAGGACAACTTAACATTTTTCTTCAAAATTGCATATGATCTGTATAAGGGAGACACTGCAGCTGAAGAATACAATTGCATCTAACTTTATTAGTTATTGCTAGAAATGACGGGATTATTAATTGATGGATTCTGCAATAAGTGCTGCTAGTTTGCTAGATTAAGATCATCTGTTTTTACCAACATTATTCTCCTCCACAAAGGGGTAATCATTTATCCAATCAACGTGATAATTAATAGCTAGATTCAACAGTGCTGTTGACAACATCTGAATATTGTTGCAGCCCCCAAATTGCATAAAAGGTGGATGCCAACCCTTGCATGTTAGGTTGCAACTTGTGCAACATAATAATATGGTGCTATGGCTCTTGGAATTAGCTTTGTTTTCGTAGAAAAAAAGTTTCGAATGATGTGACCTAATTAATAATAGTAGCTGTCATTATCCAATTAAATGTCATAATGACGAAAGAAATTGCTGCATAAATTGACTTCCTAACACAATGTAATGTCCCCAATTTAGCAGGTTCTAGTTTGGTCTTCATTTGGCTCAGATTGGACTTTGTTTGGGCTGAGTTTCACATACTTACTATCTATAGTAAGTCTGAGGTTGATCGACAAGGACCCTTTCTATTTTTGGAAAGTGCATTTGGTCACGTGGGGAAATATTAGGTGTGACTCCTGATTCAGACGACATATTTAAAGGATAAGTATCTTGGGAGTTATTATTATTTCAGTGGCCAAATTGTTATTTAATCATTAATTCACATGGAATATAATCCTTAGTCAATGCTTTTAAGTGAAAAGTGTGTTGAAGAAGTCTTTAAAGTGAAAAGTGTCTTCATGAAGCTTTTAACTTTGGAGTTATTTATCATTAGTTCAAATTTATTAAATGAAGACTTCTAATTGAAAAGTGTATTGATGAAGGCTCTTTAGTGAAAAGTATGTGAGAGAAGCTATTTGCTTTTGGTGTCTTGAAGAAGATATCTTTTATTATTATAAAAGCAATGCTTGTACCAAAAAGAAAATCAATTATACACAGGGTTCAGCACTTTGAATTGGTGAAATATCCAACTAATTGTGCAATTCGGCGATGGCTTTATACAGAAGTCATGTTTGAGTTTAATTGGTGAAGTTTTGAAGATTTTGGACTAGGGTTTGAGCCAGTGTTTGAAGGTTTATCAACTGCAGATTGTAAAGATATTATGGGTACGATTATAAATCAGATTACAAGCATTTGTTTATTGAAGAATTCATCTGCTGTTGTTTTTCATCCTTTCACAGGGTTTCCAGGCATGTATTACCTGTGAGTTCATTAATTGTAACTCCTAGATTTTTTGGGTATTGTTGTTTTAGATAATAGGGGTTATTTAATGAGTTGGGTTGTCAATATATTTGTCAAAATTCTGAGTATTCAAGCAGGGATAAAAATCTGGAATTTTCAGCTGTGTGTTTTCAATGCAATTTCAGATTTGAGTTGGAAAATTATTATTGCAATATCTTTTATTTGCTGCATTATATTGTCATATCAAACATTGCAAATATGCCAAATTCATTCATCAAAACAAACAACCAAAATTGAAATAATCCAATGCTTGTCATAGTTAGAACTAGAGAGGGTTCTTAACTTCTTACACACAATGTCTTCCCTGGAAGCTATGCACAGTATGAAACAGAGTATAGGACTATCATGAATATAATTGAGTGAGAACTGTTGGCATATTGGTAAAGCTGGATGATGGTTGTGTTGGCATTGATGTCAACATAGAAGGATTGATCAGAGGAAGCGATCAAAAGAGTTATTTACTTGATGCTAACTTAATTGCTGCAAGTTAGCTAATGGAGCAGGATGTTAAAAGGTCCGGTGAGAAACGGATATTGCAAAGATGAAGTCGCGCACGTAGAGTAATCATGTTGGACATGTTTACTATGTTCACGCAAAGTTACAGAAGGTTTCATGATGATTTGGATTGGTAACTAGGTTACAGAAGATGACTAGCAGAAAGGGTCACAGATTGTGTTAACAGGAAGACAGAAAGAGGTTCGGTGTGCAAAACAGAGTGAGAATTTCATGGAGCGAATCTAGGAGTATGCTGGATACATACTCAGGTGTCTTCAACTCAGAGGGTTTGTACTTCAGAGGTCCGCAAGGCATAATCTTATTATCTCAAAGACTTGTTGGCAGTGTTCTTCAAATGTGATGGAAAAGTGTTGGCAAATCCAATAGCTATGGTGGATTTGAATGTTTGTACTTCAGAGGTCCGCAAGGCATAATCTTATTATCTCAAAGACTTGTTGACAGTGTTCTTCAAATGTGATGGAAAAGTGCTGGCAAATCCAATAGCTATGGTGGATTTGAATGTTTGAGTGTTTTTCATGATGCTATAGGATGTTCTTGAAGTATGTGCTTGAATGAGTTGGCAATACACATGGATCCAAAGGATCAGATTGGTGGAATTTTCGGTCAATGATAATATTTTTATTATTGTTCATGTTCTTGGTCGACTTAGTTGGTAAATCGTGTTGCGCAAGTGCTAAACCGTGAAATCTGGGAGATTTATGATCTCGAGGAAGTAGTTATAGGTTGTGGCTATGATTTAGCGGTCAAAGATGGATTTGAATCAAGAAATCTAGCGCGTTGATTGAAGAAATGGTGAATTAGGTTTTGTCGACCTAGTTCTTGGTATAAAATGATGAATTAGGGCAAATTCAAGGTGTGGATCGTGGATGTGGATGCTAGAAGTGGCTAGCGAAGGTAGAGCTTGATTCAGTGGGAATCAGAAGTGTTTCAACAAGGGGTTGAACAAAGATCTGCATTGTGCTACATTGGAGATGTATCAGACATGAGGTAGATGTCACTTACACAGTTCACAAAAAGTTTGTATGGATCATTGTGGTGATCAGATTGTAAGGTAGTGAGCCTTCCTCAAGGGTGTAGCCCGAGGCTTTTTATTTGAGCAGTGAGCCTGAATGCATGTGCATTCTCCATATAATGTAATAAGGTTATACTTCTAACAAAGTATTTCCTTATTGTGGGTAATCAGCACCACCATGGTTTTCCCCTAACAGGGTTTCCACGATAAAAATCTTTTGTCAACTTGTGTGGATGTGTTTCCAATTTGTATATGCATGCATGTTTCATACACCATTTGTTCAAATCAGATTTAAGGGTACACAAGTTAGAGGGTTTTGAAATTTAAGAGTTTGAGGTTTATGTTTTTGGTAACAAGTAATTCACCCCCCCCCCTAGTTATTCATTGACATAATATTAACAATTGGTATCAGAGCTTTGGTCCCTTGAAGGAACAAACTACCCTATATGGAAAGGACAGATGATTACTCATCTTAGGTACATTGGAGAAGAATATTGGACCATCACAAAGAACTTCATTCCTCCTGCAAATCTATCTACGGCTACACCAGATGAGGCAGTTTGAGTACAACATCAGAGCAAAAGAAGCACTGCTAAGTGCTCTATCAGATTCAAAATATACAATAGTGATGGAATTAGAGACTATTCATGAGATATGGACAAAGCTAGAGACACTTCATGAAGGAGATGCATGTATCAAGCAAGCCAAATTACAAAGCCTAAAAGGAAGGTATGAATCTCTAAGAATGTCTGAGGATGAGACCATTAACTCTTACATGTTCAAGATAAATGAATTAGTTTGCAGCATCAGATGTGTCGGTGGTGTATTAGATGGAGAGATGGTTTCAAAGGTGTTGAGATCGTTGCCTTCTGCATACAAGAGAAAAGTTGTTGCTATTGAAGAAATCAGAATTGTTGTTCTTGTGACAAGAGATACATTGGTTGGTAAGCTATCTGCTTTTGAAATGAGTGAGTTTGGTGATTCTCTACCCAAAGTTGAATCAGCCTTCAAAGCTATTATATCAGAAAGAGACATACATAGATCAGATCAAGGTGAAGGATCTACAAGAAGGGTTTGAAAGTATGAAAAAGAAATGAAAGAACTTGAGGAAGAAGAAAGAGAGCTTCAAGAATTGGAAGCACTGGTTGCAAGGAGACTATCAAAAGGATTTGGTAAGTACAAAGGAAAAATGCCCTTTAAATGTTTTTGGTGTAAGAAGATGGGACATTATGCCTCTAGATGTCCGGAGAGATTTCCCAAGGATAAGTATGATAAGCCTAGAGATGAGAAAAGGTGTTACTATGTTGTTGATGATGAAGGAGTCACTGATGTTGAGTCTGATAATGTTAAGAGTGAAGAGGAACTAGTGTTTGTTGCAATCAAACAAGATGAATCGAAGTCTACAACTCCTATGTCTAGCATTCCTACTATAAGTATTATTAAAGATCTCATGCCTAATGTTGCAGTTGGAAGTGTGGTTAAAGATGAAATCTCATGCACACAAGATGAAAGAAGAGTATTAACTGCTCAGAGTGTCAAAGCAGACAAAATGATCATTGATAGTGGCTGCTCACATCATTTGACTAGTGAGATGAACAAATCTGTGGAATATGAGAAGAAAGAAGATAACTCTAAAGGTAAGAGTTCTATGATCAATTCTATTGCCAAAAATTCTGACAAAAATATTATGATTGATGCTTATATTAGTTGTGTTAATGAGAAGACCAAGACTTGTGATACTTCTGCTAGAAATTATTTTTCCTGTAGTAGTATTGATAAGGTCACCTTTGAGAACTCTAAAAGTTGTGCAAATGAAGAAGAGAAGACCATAGTTGCACAATTAGATAGAAGAAATGATTAGCTGATAGATAGTGGATGTTCACATCATATGACTGGTAATATAAACAAGTTTGTAAAATATGAAGAGTATGATGGTGGAATTGCTAGATGGGGTGACAACACTGGAGGAAAAGTCAAGGGAAGAGGTATTGTTTTCTTAGATGGAAAGAATACAACAGATGATGTGCTACATGTTGGACTAACACACAATCTTCTTAGTGTTGGTCAGCTAGTTGAGAAGGGATATACTCTACATTTCAGTGATGAGGGATGCAAAATTCTGAATAGTTTCGGGAGTGAAATTGGATCAGGATCAAAGAGAAAAAGGAATATCTTCCATCTGAATAATGAAAAAGTAAAGGATCAGATTACTCAGACTGAACAAAGTCAAATCAATACATGCAAGAGAAGACAAGGAATCAGCATTAAAGATGCATTGTATCAACATTATCTAAATCAGTTGCAGAAGGCCTCAAATATAATTGAGGAAGAAGCTGATGCAAGAAAAGAAGAAGAAACAATGCAAGAATCACAAGAGAAGTCGACAATATCAAGGTATGTAAAGTCAGATCATTCTGAAGATAGTCGCTTACTTGATCAATTCAATAGAAGTCGGTCTAATTCTTGCAAGGGCAAAATAGGTGAACAAAGTGTCAATGTACCACTTGAAATGCAAGATAAGAGTCAAATCAAGAATAGTTCAAAAGGGTCAGAAATTCAGAAGGAAGTGAAAACAAATGCAGATAAAGCAATAAAAGAAAAGAGGTCCACAAGTTGTAACAACCTCAATGCTCAAAATTAGGAGTCTGATATAGAACAACTCAAGGACAATGAGAACCAAAAGTAAGTTGAAGAAAACTTCAGCTCACAGTGTGAGAGAATTGTAGAAGATCAAATCTATCTAATCTCTAAAGTTGAAGTCAAAGAAGTGTACAAAGCTTGTATAGATGATTAGTGGGTGAAGGGTCATGGAAGAAGAGCTCAGAATTGCACATGATTTAAAAGATAAGCTTAAGATCAGTTCTGCTAAGCTTGAAGCATTGCTAATTCAAAGGAGGTCAATAGACAACAATGGTATTGGATTAGAAAAGGGAGAATGCTCATAATCCAACCAAAGCAAGTCCAAATCAAAGAGGAAGAAAAGAGAAAAGATCAAGAAGAACAAAGCTAAAGGACCAAAGAATCAGGCCAAGCAGAAAAATAAAGGCAAGAAGAAGGACAGAATAAACATTAAGAAGAAAAGTTACAAGAAGTCCAAGGACAGAAAAAGGAACAAGAGCAAGAAACATGTGGTAAGAAGTTCTAAACCTCAAAGCTTCAGTGGTAGTTGCTTTGATTGTGGCAAATATGGACATAGAGCCTCAGATTGCAATAGAAAAGATCATTCTCTTAGAAGTAGGAGAAGCAATCATGTCCCTGATGTATTCAAAGGTGTGAGAAGGGTAAATGAAATTATCAAAAGGAAAATAGGTATGTAATGACCCTGTCTGGCTCTTCTTTGCAAACTCACCCAATTTCACTTCACAATGTAATATCTCTAAACTACTTTTGAAAGAAATATAAATCCTCTTTTTTTTTAAGAAAAAAAACTTTTTCCAATATTTAAAAATTAACAAAGTAATTTTGCCAGGTAAGACTTGAATTCTAGGAACACGATTACGAAGAACTAAATCATATAATTTGTCATTTCCATCCTCTTAACAACAATTAACAATAACCAAAGAAATCGTGGAAGCTACCTTGTATTTGTTTATTCATGCATGCTGGTCGTGTGAACATGTACATCAGCCGCGGCACTTGTATACTATTTGCAAGCTTATTGCCACGCACTTGCATTTAAAATAGAGATCGTTGTGTCTTCTAACGACTAGAGCTATGGGTGGCTGATGCTACAACAGAATTACCAATGACTTCTCCAACCCGCGATATAGAGTAAGCAATTTCAAACGCAGCCTTGGAATGATCCGCGTAACCACAGGCACAATCCAACTTCCTCACAGCAATTGCAAAACCACTACACAATTCACCAACATTGCTGGTTGGTTCAAAGCGCAGCAAATCTGAGATTATACGTTCTCAGCCAACATAAATCACTAAACCCTCGATTTCTTCCTTACAGCCAGAATTTGTAAATCGACCTCCAACAATAAGATTCGATTCACAACCAAGAAACTCTTAAATCGAATTTTTGGAATGATATTATTCCACCACTCCGGCAAATAAAATCAACC
This sequence comes from Thuja plicata, assembly GCA_018584345.1. Taxonomy (NCBI): domain Eukaryota; kingdom Viridiplantae; phylum Streptophyta; class Pinopsida; order Cupressales; family Cupressaceae; genus Thuja; species Thuja plicata. Next base: position 54,319 of record MU225920.1, read on the forward strand.
TCTTCTGCAGGCCCCAATTCAAATGAATTCAATCAAGCAATTAATTGCACCCTCAGTGTGCCAATTAATTATCAAAAATCTCCAAATCCACAGACAAAACTTTCAAAATAAATCAACTTCTCCCTTAGCCAAAGTAAAACAGTAGAGAGATGTAGCAAATGTTTACCTCAGCACATTTGCCAACTTGCAGAACTCAGAAACCCTTATACTTCAGTAAGGGCACAATTCAGAAATTCCGGCATAATAGAGCCACAAAGTCAAAAGTTTAATCAATAATCGAATGCCAATCCCAATGAAATGAGCTCATATTTATAATCCATCCTTGGCCACAGTTTCCCAAAAAGAGCTTCAGTTCACAGCTCTTTTAAATAACTTCCAACTTATTATAATAATAAAGTATTATTATAATAATGTGGCTTTATTATTAATTAATATTTTTAAAATATTAATTAATAAATATGAACTTATGCGATAAATCCCGCATCCACTACTGATCATGCCAAACTGACATAGCCATCCACTGCACTGCCAAAAATAGCAGCTGCCAAAAATAGACTTACTATAAATAGTAAGTCCCCAGCCAAGGAAACTGCACACTGAACACTAGTCTGAAGCACTGACCACTGTCCATACCGCCCTGCCAGGAATAGAAACTGAACAAATTGACTTACTAAAAATAGTAAGTCCAGACTTACTAAAAATAGCAAGTCTGCCAACTGGGACCCTCAAAACAAGGCATCAACTCACGAGGGTCGCGATGATGAGCTGACCAAGCCACTGCCAATACCTGCTAAAAATGGGGTCATCACAGTCTGCCCTCCCCAAGATTGCTTGTCCCCAAACAATCCCTAAACAAAATGTATATCACAATCCACTTGGATCCAAAGGGTGAAATTGTGTGATATCACTGTCGCGCACAACTGGCCCCTGTAGCACCAACTCCCGAATAACTGACATCAAGGATAACATCATCCGAAGACTAACTGTAGGTGTCGATGGAAGAAACAACTCAGCGGAACTCAGCCCAATTGAAACACCAACTCTGCCAATACCTGAGTCCCTACCACCGAAAACAACCTCTGATAAACTGTCCTAGGTGTATCGATACGACAAATGATCTGATTTGCAACTGCCAATTCCATCTGCGAAGGGTGGTACTAACTCATCCCACAACGGATGGTATGAAACTGGAGCCCACCCACATCGATGTAAAACCAAATCCTCTGCCTGTGGGTCAACGAAATATGATGAGCACACCTCGCGAAAATACCAATAGACAACCCAAATCTCCGTTAATGGCTCATCACTACCAAACTGGGAATCAGGAGATGGCTCCAATCTCTGACTCTGCGTAACTGCAGACTGAGTAGGATCCTGGGCCACCCTCTCAGCAAACCCAACCATAAAATCCTTGTTGGGAAGCATTGTAGCCAAGGCCTCTACAATACAACCCACTAAGCGTCATATAGCGCAAAAGCCTCAAATGAGAGTACCCTCGGATACTCGGTACGAACTCCCCTACAAGTCTGCACTCTCAAGAAGATACTACATGAATGTCTCGGTGCAATAAAAATTATACGTGGAAGCGTCAACCTGCTCCCCCGCAACCCACAGCTGATCCTCCTGTAAATGTGGCACTGCCAACTGCCTACTGCTACTAGCTGTATGAAATGTGGAAATACATTCGCATCCAGTAGAAGGAAGTAAATCACCATGAGAGCTCGTCTCCACTAATGCTCTCACCTCCTCTACACGTGTTGCGTCCAAATCCTGGACGATTGTGTCTGCCACATCATCATGTCCCTCATCCCCAATAGTAGAAGCCAACTCACCACGAACCACCTCAATGTGCAACTAAACTGGGACTGGGGCTGGTGTGGACCAAACATGCTCCAACTCTACATTCACCTCCTCCAATCGTGACTATGACTCCTGTAAAGCCCACTGGGTACACTGCAGTGAGTCCAAGGTCACCTCAAGCTTCTGGGTAAGCTCAACCACCTCCTCCTCTTTCCCTAACAATGTCTCATAACAGATATTGCCCCACTCTAGAAGGTAATCCTTGTCAGCAACTAACTGTGTGTAATTATGCTTCAAGACCCTCACAGCCTCTCGAAGCACATGAACCTCTACTAGGGAAAGACTAATATCACCGCGCTCATCTAACATAGGAGCACCCCAACCAAATGCGGCTAACATCTGACGAATCGCATCAAAATGCTCAACTGAAGAGATGTCTCTGTCACTCACCTTCAATTGACTAGACACGTGATGCCTCTGTAAGCCCTGCCTCCTATGCAAGCTCTCTGTCCCACTGAATGCACTGTGACAGTAAACTGACCCAGAACTGCTCACCCCATGTGTGCTACTTTCCTCGCACACATCTGCAACTGCGATACAACTCATCAGTACCACAACCAACACCTCAAAAGAAGCAGAAACCCTAGTAGTATCGCCAATAACAGTCCCTGTGAATCCTGATCCTGGGACCCATCCAAGAGCACCTCAGAGTCATCGCCCAATATCTGATAAGGAATGTCATCCCCCATGCAGCCTATATCATCATCTAACAAATCATCTAAAGTGTTCATACTCATTGCATCTACATCCCCTAACAGATGCTCAACTACTATATCCTGACTTTGTACATCTGAATCAATGTCAGAATGTGAATCAATAACTCCCGAAAATGGGCCAACATCTACTGACTTAGTTGTAACACCCTGATCATCAATACCACAACAAGGTAGCTCCATGCTCTCACCTATCCCATCTAAGAGGGGTGCTGCCTCTCGCTCCGAAGCTATACACTACGACAGCTGACATATAAATCTCCGATAACAATTCCCTCCTCGAGAGAATCTGGACCATCAGAGGCAACTACTATATCATCTGTCTCTGCACCAACTGCAGCAACTACTCGGAAAGCCTCAACTTGCTGAAGCTCAGTATTGTAGTCTACCACTGGTACGGACACGTCCACCTGTCTATGTGTGGAGTGTCTATCATCGGAACCATGAGTAGGTGTCGTACTATTTACTGGTGGATCTGCATCTCGGACACCTGTCGGGGAAAACTCAAGCCTCCTACCTTGCGATCTCGATGCCAGCCTACTGAAGGCCGAAACCATATACCTCGCTACCCTATCTATTGTCTCTAGATCCGACAGTCTTGCCGCCATCCTCTGCTGATGAAGCCTATGTCTCTCCATTAATGTATTTATTTTGTCACTATTCCCCGCACTGCTGCGCCGACTCTCGGAGCTAAGCCGCCTGTATCTATCCATAGCCAAAAATGCAAGAGTGCTGATCACTCTAAATATAACAGCAGATCTGCATTAATAAATATTTTCCTACCCCACAGGATGGTGGGAAACCGCTCTGATACCACTGTAATGAGTTAGTCTGGCTCTTCTTTGCAAACTCACCCAATTTCACTTCACAATGTAATATGTCTAAACTTCTTTTGAAAGAAATATAAAATCTTCTTTTTTTTAAGAAAAAAAACCTTTTTCCAATATTTAAAAATTATTAAAGTAATTTTGCCAGGTAAGACTTAAATTCTAGGAACACTATTATGAAGAACTAAATCATATAATTTGTCATTTCCATCCTCTTAACAACAATTAACAATAACCAAAGAAATCGTGGAAGCTACCTTGTATTTGTTTATTCATGCATGCTGGCCGTGTGAACATGTACATCAGCCGCGGCACTTGTATACCATTTGCAAGCTTATTACCACGCACATGCATTTGAAACAGAGATCGTTGTGTCTTCTAACGGCTAGAGCTATGGGTGGCTGACACTACAACAGAATTACCAATGACTTCTCCAACCCGCGATATAGAGTAAGCAATTTCAAACACAGCCTTGGAATGATCTGCATAACCACAGCCACAATCCAACTTCCTCACATCAATTGCAAAACCAATATACAATTCACCAACATTGTTGGTTGGTTCAAAGCGCAGCAAATCTGAGATTATACGTTCTCAGCCAGCATAAATCACTAAACCCTCGATTTCTTCCTTGCAGCCAGAATTTGTAAATCGACCTCCAAAAATAAGATTCGATTCACAGCCAAGAAACTCTTAAATCGAATTTCTGGAATGATATTATTCCACCACTCCGGCAAATAAAATCGACCTCTTCTGCAGGCCCCAGTTCAAAAGAATTCAATCCAGCAATTAATTGCACCCTCAGTGTGCCAATTAATTATCAAAAATCTCCAAATCCACAGACAAAACTTTCAGAATAAATCAACTTCTCCCTTAGCCACAGCAAAACAGTAGAGAGATGTAGCAAATGTTTTACCTCAGCACATTTGCCAACTTGCAGATTTCAGAAACCCTTATACTTCAGCAAGGGCACAATTCAGAAATTCCGGCACAAAGCCACAAAGTCAAAAGTTTAATCAATAATCGAATGTCAATCCCAATGAAATGAGCTCATATTTATAATCCATCCTCGGCCACAGTTTCCCAAAAAGAGCTTCAATTCACAGCGCTTTTAAATAACTTCTAACTTATTATAATAATAAAGTATTATTATAATAATGTGGCTTTATTATTAATTAATATTTTAAAAATATTAATTGCTAACTATTAATTAATAAATATGAACTTATGCGATAAATCCCGCATCCATTGTTGATCATGCCAAACTAACATAGCCATCCACTGCACTGCCAAAAATACAGTTACTATAAATAGTAAGTCCCCAGCCAAGGAAACTGCACACTAAACACTGGTCTGAAGCACTAACCACTGTCCATACCGCCCTGCCAGGAATAGAAACTGAACAAATTGACTTACTAAAAATAGTAAGTCTAGACTTACTAAAAATAGCAAGTCTGCCAACTGGGACCCTCAAAACCAAGCATCAACTCACGAGGGTTGCGATGATGAGCTGACCAAGCCACTGCCAATACCTGCTAAAAATGGGGTCATCACAAAGTAGATGCCATTGTACTATGATGAGCAATGTAAATAGAAAGCAGAAGATTGTCATATGTCTCAGATGCAATGAATCCTCACAAACTTCTGAACACTGCAAATACATACAAAGTGTTGAGACTGGAAAGATGAATAAGAGTATGCCAGAAGTTGATAGGAGGATACAAGAAATGACAAGGTAGACACGCATGATCAAAGGGATATGAAGAGAGAAGGGGAAGGAAAAGAAAAGGAGGACAAGGAGCAAAAGCACAAGAGGACAAGAAGAAAGAAGAACAAAGAGATTTTAGATATGGGATCTACTTCAGTAAGGTCCAAGGGCAAGTCAAAGGGACTTGCTCCTCTTGCTCAAAACTAAGATGCAGAAGGATGCATCAGTCCAGAAGAGCTACATGAAGCTATCATTAAAGTTGGATTGATATATGGAGGCTACTACTCAGGGGGAGTAGTAAGCGTGGTGAGGGAAAGGTATCTATCAAAAGTTGAAGTATTTGCAGGGTGCTTCAAGGAAGTGAAGGAATCAATGAGTTAGGTGGTTGATCAGTGGATGGATGTCACAGAGGTGTATATGTGCAAGAAAGCAAGATGAGATAGTAGAAGCAGAAAAGGAAAAGGAAGCAAACATTGATATGACAAAGACAATTCTATAAGAACAGTTGATACACCTTTGTCATTGATGTCAAAGGGGGAGAGATACAAATGTGAAAAACAATGAATGATGGAGAGAAAGTACACAAAAGAAATACAGATGATGATCAGAGGAGAAGAGCAAGAAGGAAGTTGATCAGATTGAGAGATGCAAGTTTATGTATACTTGCACATAAGAAAGAAGTGAGCCAAGAAATGTGATGTGTATCTAAGGAGAAACTGATGGAGAGAAAAGTATGTAATCAGAATGGAACCAAGGAGAGCAGGCTTCCAGGGGGAGCAAAATCAAACCAGAGAAGTGTTATTAGAAAGACTCTAAAAGGCAATGTTGGATATTGCTAGTAGTATTGTTGATTATCTTTCTAGGAGTGAGACTGTTGGTTTCTGATTGTATTACTTATTTTCCATATCACATGTTGCCATCAATGCCAAAGGGGGAGATTGTTGGCATATTGGCAAAGTTCGATGATGGTTGTGTTGGCATTGATGTCAACATAGCAGAAGAATTGATTAGAAGAAGCAATCAAAAGAGTTATTTGCTTGATGCTAACTTAACTATTGCAAGTTAGCCAATGGAAAGGGATGTTAAAAGGTCCGGTGAGAAGCGGATATTGCAGAGATGAAGTCGCGCACGTAGAGGAATCATGTTGGACATGTTTACTATGTTCACCCAAAGTTACAAAAGGTTTCATGATGATTTGGATCGGTAACCAAGCTACAGAAGGTGACTAGCAGACAGGGTGACAGACTGTGTTAACAGGAGGACAGAAAGAGGTTCGGTGTGCACAACAGAGTGAGAATTTCATGGAGCGAACCTAGGAGTGTGTTGGAGACATACTCAGTGTCTTCAACTCAGAGGGTTTGTACTTCAGAGGTTCGCAAGGCATAATCTTATTATCTCAAAGACTTGTTGACAATGTTCTTCAAGTGTGATGGAAAAGAGCTGGCAAATCCCATGGCTGTGGTGGATTTGAATGTTTGAGCATTTTTCATGATGCTATAGGATGTTCTTGAAGTATGTGCTTGATGAGTTGGCGATACACATGGATCCAAAGGATCAGATTGGTGGAATTTTCGATCAATGATAATATTTTTATTATTGTTCATGTTCTTGGCCGACTTAGCTAGTAAATCGTGTTGTGCAAGTGCTAAATCGTGAAAACTGGGAGATTTGTGATCTCGAGGAGGTAATTATAGGCGGTGGCTATGATTTAGCAGTCAGAGATGAATTTGAATCAAGAAATCTAGCGTGTTGATTGAAGAAATGGTGAATTAGTTTTTGCCAACCTAGTTCTTGGTATAAAATGATGAATTAGGGCAAATTCAAGGTGTGGATCGTGGATGTGGATGCTAGAGGTGGCTAGCGAAGGGAGAGCCTGATTCAGTGGGAATCAGAAGTGTTTCAACAAGGGGTTGAACAGAGATCTACATTGTGCTACATTGGAGTTGTATCAGACATGAGGTGGATGTCACTTACACAGTTCACAAAAAGTTTGTATGGATCATTGTAATGATCATATTGTAATTTGAGCAGTGAGCTCTAGGCAGTGAGCTTGAATGCATGTGCATTCCCCATATAATGTAATAAGGTTATACTTCTAACAAGGTATTTTCTTATTGCGGGTAATCAGCCCCAGCGTGGTTTTTTCCCTAAAAGGATTTCCACGATAAAAACTCGTGTCAACTTGTGTGGATGTGTTTCTAATTTCTATATGCATGCATGTTTCATACTTCATTTATTCAAATCAGATTTAAGGGTACACATGTTAGAGGGTTTTGAGATTTAAGGGTTTGAGGTTTATGCTTTTGGTAGCAACTAATTCACCCCCTCCCCCTCTTAGTTGCTCATTGCCATAATATTAACAAGAATTGTTTGTATTGCTCTTAAAAATAGGATAAGGTCTGTTATGCTAAATCGATGTTGTATTGTTATATTAAACAAAGGAACGAAAGTTCCTTATATAGATTTACAATGATGTTTTTGTTTCTAAAAGAAACAAACGTTAACAAAAGACAGAATAGGAAACTTTCCTAAACAAACTAAAGATGACTAGATGACCATTAAAGAAATATTCTATTATCCTAATACCCTCCCTTACTGGTCATTGTGCTAACTACCCTGCAAAAGATACAATGTCCCCTTCTTATTAGAACATTTTGCTGCTTTTGAGATCCTCCCTAGATCTGCAAAATGATGTTAATGACCGAATCCATCCAACCTGATGTTGGGTAACAAAGGTATTACTTGTAATGAGCCTAACTTGGCCTCATCGATAAAACATGGAATTTCAATCAATTACTGTGCAAATCATATAGTTGACATTTTGTCAAACAATTGGCCGGCAACTGGCACTGGACTTAACCTGGCTTGTAGATAATTTCAACTGCTTGTTTTGATATTATGATATTCCTCCAATCGATTTGCAGATGAATTTGAAAGCATATGTATATAGAATTTCTTTCACCTTAATACTCGCAACTTTTCATATAAATAAGTCTTTAAATTTAAACCATCATACCACAATGTTTTTGAAATTTTGGAAATACCACTGTGAAGAGCCTGACTTGCTCTACTGCAAATTAATCTATATTGCACTTACAAATAATGATATTGCCAATAGATATCTCTTTTTATTTATCAATTCAAAAGATAATAGTTCAATTCCCCACATACATTCATCTCTGCTGTATTTAGAATTGATAGAATCTGGAAATAGCTAAATATTCATTCCTTATTTCAATTGACGGAATATCACAATAGTTCTGGTACTGTTTTCTTATTTGCTAATTAAATAAAACATTAAGGGAACCTGATTTTTTATACTGCGAATCCACAAGCCTGTTGGTCTGGGACTGTTCCTTCCTCACCCGCAATGACTATGCATGCTGCTGCTGGCCAGAAATGGTGAAGTCGCTAGCCTGCAGTGAAGACGCGGCTGCAAGTAGTGAGCCATCATCTTAGATTATGTCTGCAGCCTGCTGGGAAATGAAGCCGCACTCCTTCGTACTGCTCGCGCTGGCTGGAGCTGTCACGCGATTTAGCATAGGGTAAAACGCAGCTTGTGTGTTGCTGTACGTTGACACCCCAGACTCTTCTGCCACCACAGAGATGTTAGGAGGACTTTACGCTGCGTGAAGCATGGAAGTCGTGGGTTGCAGAGACTTCGTTCCAGCGCAAATGGTATCACACTCAAGAATTCAAGCTAATTCGATAAGTCACAAAAACGACCTCTTCAAGCAGGTCCCAGTTCAATTAATGATTCAATTTCATAATTGAATCCTTCCTCCAGTCATAGGCAAAACAATACAAAGGAAAAAACGATTGGTTATACAACAGCAACCAAGAGAGACAATCGATCATACAACAGCAATCGATTATGGATTAGATGAAGAAGAATCAGTCTTCAATCAACTAATTTGACCCTTCAGCTAGGGCACAGATAAGGAGCAATTCCCAAGAACAAATTCAATAATCAATATTCGATATCTCTACTTCACAAATGAGCCTGTATTTATAATTCCTTGGTCTCCAAAGTTTCCAAAAACCATCATCAGCTAACTGCTCTTCATAATATAAACTTCCAAATAGTTATAATAATAATAAAGTATTATTATTATTATAATGCCTTATTATTAATTAATAACATATTGTTATTAATTAATACAATTAATTATCAAAAATGATCCTGATGATAATTTCTGCAACACCTGCCATACTGACTGACCAACATGCTCATCACTGCACTCACTGCACTACCAAAAATAGACTTACTATAAATAGTAAGTCCCCAGTCCAAGAAACTGCACAACTGAATATCGTCTAGAGAATTGACCACTGCCGATACTGCCCTGTCAGAAATGGAAACTGACCAACTGACTTACTAAAAATAGTAAGTCCAAACTTACTAAAAATAGCGAGTCTGCAAACTGGGACCCTCAAATCCCTGCATCAACTCACAAGGGTCGTGATGATGAGCTGACCAAGTCACTGCCACAACCTGCTAAAAATAGGGTCATCACATTACTCCTTGTAGTTAGAGATGCCAAGATGAAACTGAAACCACGATTGTGAAGAAAATTGCCAAACCATTGTCCAGATAAGTAATAAGCCCCAAAACAGTCTACACAACCACAATTCGCAGAGAAATTTTGCAAATGAGCACGACAACTCAGAACCTATGTTACCCCAGGTTTCCGAGACGGGGGGACGTGCGGACAAGGAAACGAGTTTCCAAGACGGATTTTTTTTTCTCGAAGTAGGGGACGGCAGGGGATGGCAGTGGGAACAACTATATATAAAATAGGGAAAAAGTTAAATATTCATATAAAAACATGGATAACACATGCTTATATAAATTATAGAACCTTAACATATAATGTTTGTGTTAAATAATTTAACTTTACAGTGCACATGAGAGTGGAAATCAAACAAATTATCAAAACTGAAACATTAATTTTATGGGACAGCCAAGGGAAATGTTTCCGGAAGTTTCCGAATTTTCAAGACGTCCCGAAAACGAGGACTGGTCATTTTTTGCCGGAAACGCGTACCCGAATAACATAGAGTCAAAACAAACTACAAAAAGTCACGATTTTTTTTAGGGAAAAACTGATAAAACCCTGAAACTAAAGTTTACAAAGCACCGCTTTTTTCAGAAAAAAACATTAAAAACCCTGAAAGGAACCCTACACAACTTTGCAAATTATAGAACCCATAAACGATTTTTGAGGATAAAATAAAAAAACCAAACAGAAAGCTGGCGCAAAATCCGAGACACGGATCAACATACAAAGCATCAGTTTTTAGGAAAAAACGGTAAAGCCGAACAAATAATTTTTGAGGAAAAAATATTAAAACCCACAGAATATTTTTTAAGGAAAAATATTAAAACCCACAGAATATATATATATTTTTTAAGGAAAAAAATTATTAAAAAAGCCAACAGATAATTTTTTAATGGGGACAAAATTATAAACCCATCTGAAAACCCTAGTCATGGGTAAATAGAAAGTCCTCCATCGACAGCCAACAAATCAAAAAAAACCGGAAATTTATGCAGAGAGCCAACACGAGCCAAAAAACTGCAAAACAAAATCGCTAAACGCAGGTTGCAGAAGGCCAAGATGCAGAACAAGACACGAGTGCAAGACAAACCCTAGTCGTTGTCTGTAGAACCTTCGTGTGGGAGGAAAACGGAGTCGTCGTGGCATGAAAGAGAAGAAAAATCCTTGGTTGTGGTCGTGCGGGACAAGAAAGCGGCACAGAAAAAGTTGCGCGACTCAGAATTCTCACAGGTGCAGGCAGAAAAGGAGAAATGAAAAACTCAAAATCGTTTGCAAAAAAAATTGTGCATGCGCGGAACAAGACACAAGTGCAAGAAAAGCCCTAGTCGTCATCTGTAGAACCTTCGTGTGGGAGGAAAACGGAGTCGTAACGGCATGAAAGAGAAGAAAAACCCTTGGTCATGGTCGTGAGGGACAAGAAAGTGGCACAGAAAAAGTTGCGCGACTCGGAAGTCCCACAGGTGCAGGCAGAAAAGGACAAACAGGAAACTCAAAATCGTTTGCAGAAAAACCTGTGCGTGCAAAGAAAGTCACATTGTTAAAAGATAAAAAAAAATGAACGCGTCAGGAAGAAGACCGCGGCGTCGATAGTGGCCAAAAACGTAAAACATTCAGTTGCGAAAATGGAGTATTTCAGCCGACCATGCACAGAACAAACCACGAAAAAACCCTACGCGGGTTGTAGAAAGCAACTATGGCCAGAAAATCTTTTTTTTTAAACTGTAAAAAATTTCATTCAAAATTTTTTAACAAAATGATTTTTTTTTTTATTCTAGCTCTGATACCATGTTATGGTAAATCAATGTTGTATTGTTATATTAAACAGAGGAACGAAATTTCCTTATATAGATTTTCTGATGTCCCCTTTCCAAAATAGGATTTAATAATAGATAATAATAAAATTAAAATTAGAAAGAAAATATATATATAATTTAAAATCAAGATTGTAAATCAATCTAAAATTAATTAAATAAATTTAAAATTAAAGATTTAAAGAATGAGCATAAGATCAAGAAATCATTGATAAAATCATTTACATATCAATATAAATATCAAACTGACAACCATTATAGTATGAAACCATTATTACTCCAATATAGATTGTTTACATGTATATCATACCTTAATCTTTACATTTATACCATACCTTAATCAATACATGTGTTTATGTCTTAATCACTGCTCATAAGGAAGGAATACTAAATGACATACTACATAAAGGAAGACCGATTAACAAATAATTAGCAAGGGCAGATAACAACAGTCATGTCTTTTGGCAACCCAACCGTGGTTCCTGGAAGGACACGATAGGATGAAAGCAAAGATATAAGTGAGGGACATCCAATACAATACAAAAGGTAGGAAGCAGTTCATTTAATACTGACAAATGCTACATGGGAATCATAGTATATAAAATATATTCAGTATGGATTACAAGGTTGAGATAAAAGGTTAGAATGGAAAAATAAATTATATTGCTGGCAGGCATTGTCTGACAGCATATTTAGTGTGGTGTAAGTTACCTATAGATCAGTTTACTGATCTACGGAATATGATTAGAAATAGGGATCAATATATATATGGTCATATATATATAGTATTTATATATATTAGTAATAGTGAAATCAGAAGTATATATATATATATATATATATTACATATATATAATAAATCAGAAATATATGTGAAAATATATACATCATTTATATATGTTAATATTAATAACATCAGAATTATATATTAAGTTATGTTATATAAAAGTATATATAAGAGAGCATAATTGTATATATCTATAAGTCATGTTATACTTCAAGTATGTATTATATATATACATACATAATCATAATGCAAAGGATGATTTTTATATATATATATATATTAGTTATACATGAGTTATCAACATATTTGTAGCCTACTTCTTAACCTCTTGCTAGAGTCCCGTGAGGAGATTTACTGGTGTTGTGTAGGGAAAGGCGGAGTAAATCCTCACAAGATAGGTGAATTCCAAGATGGGTAAGGAAATGTACTTCCAATAACTTGAGGGAAAATCCCAAGATGGGTATGAACATGCAGTCCCAATGCCTTGAGGTAGCCTACTTGTAGATTGGTGTCAAGCACCCTACAACAAGTAAATCCACACGCTCCTTAGGGTTGAGTTTAGGAAAGAAATAAGGAATCGGGGCTTAAATATGTTAATTACCAAATGTATCATGAATTATTCATTGTATTCTTAAGTTGAATTGATTTGATTGCATAGTAATATGTGTTAAACATTAGAAATTGATAGTGTCCTAGTTGGGGACATTACAGATTTACAAAGATGTTGTTTCTAAAAGAAACAAATATTAACAAAAGACAGAATAGGAAACTTTCCTAACAAACTAAAAAAGACTAGATGATCATTAAAGAAACATATCATTATCCTAATAAGGTCAACATCTACATTGAATGTTGTAAACTTGATCTACATTAAAAAATTAAAAATAATAGGATCAATACTTGCATTGCTGAATTTTGTAATAGCAGAACTAGCCCATTAATTGAGAATCCAAGTAGAAAGGGTCAGTTATGAAAATTACAAGTGTAGAAAATTACAAAGAAGAGAAAATACACATCAAGCAGAATTTACATGGAAAAACCTGGTAAACTTTTACTAGAAATAAACCACGAGCAAATATCTTTCAATATTATTCTCAGGAATTTTTACAGTTACAACAATCTCCAAAACGTATCTACAAACATGACTTCAAGTTGCATATAACAATCGAGTTGCAGAGTCCTAATTTTAGACCACTAAACATATATTTAGTATGACTCATACAACTACATTTACAACACTTGTCGAAATTACTATTTTGCTAAGTCACCAAAAACAGCTTACTATTTATAGTAAGTCGACTCATAAATAACATCTATTTATAGTAAGTCTCCAAAAAAATTGCGCCTTACGACGAGCGCCTTAATGGCGCACTAGATGATTATCCATGATTAATCAACCCCATTTGATGACTCAACCACAACTAGATGATTCTCCACGATGACTCAACCACTGCTAGTGGTTCTCCATGATGACTTCACATTTGAACAGGTCAATAGTATAAAACCCAAAAAAAATAGAATATTCCTAATTGTAAATGACCAAATTAGGTTAATGAGACTTGAGTATCTTGCAATAGCAACTAAGAGTATTATAGGGAAACTTCTAGGGCCAAAAATGTAACCAACACTAAAGCAACAAAAGACCCGTAGAAATGTAAAGGTAGTTTTTTAAGTCACCACCAAGCAAGACACCAATTAGGTGTATTAGACCCTCCTTGTTGAAGGACACAAGGATTGTTATTCCATTTACCTTATTATTGTTTAAATTTGAACCTCTTTGGGTTTAGATCCTTTGACCAGCATTGCCATAATTCCAAGCCTTGGCCATATACAAGCAAGTACTAGCCCAATAAAGCTAAAACTTAAACAAGTCAAGAAATAGAAAATGATATGAGACAATTACTACTGAATCACTGATCCATGGAAAGGAAGGAATGCCCCTCAACAGAATTACATGAAGGCAGCCAAGAAAGACTAAAGATGTAATCCAAGACTGTAGATCAAAGCTAGTTCTATTTTGTATAAATGATCAGAAATTGATCAGCATATTGGATTCTCCATGTCATACCCGAATATTAATGAAACAAAGTCATCATTATCCAGGTTTTGGGCATAAGATGACGAGATATAGTAATGAATAGCTATTTGACAACTAATTGACCTTTAGAAGCTAGTGACTGTTCATAGAGAGTGCACACCTAAGCTATATGAGGCCATGAAATCTGACATGTGCTACACAGTCATGTAATTACTCCATAGTATTTTGTTAAGATGTGAAAACTTTTGATAGGCTTTTGATACACAAATTGTGAGAGGGTGATTTTCCACAACCCTTAAATGTGTTTTAACACACAACATAAATTGCATACAATATCAGATTGACCTGACTCTTGGTATAGGTGTGTTCACCTCATTTTTTGAGATACCCGGGAAGTTTGGTCCATCCATTTGACCAGTCAAACTGGCTTGAGAAGAAAACCAAAAGATCCAGCCCTAGGACAAGAAGGTCTGTTTTAATAAGTCGTTTTCAACCTCCTGGTGGGATTATTTGAGTGTTAGAGACAACCTTTCTCAACTGAAAGGCATGCATTCGGTGATACACCTATTAAGATCAATCAACCCATTTGGGATGGTACCAGTCTTTGAAGTAGAGGAGAGAAATAAGAAAATTAGTAAGAAGATCAAACATCATTCAGAGTTGAGAGATTTGCTAATTTCCATGCTCCAAGTGAGCTTCTACCTTGTCTGCATTTATCGAGACTTGAGAAAGAAAGGCATAGCTTTTCACTGTCATAGAAAGGCGTGGCTTTTCATTTATTCTCTTAATATGAATTCCTTTTTTATATTGGCAATGTTCTACATTTTCCATAGTTGTAAAATAATCTGTACAATTGATTGGGCATTCTAATATATCAAGAGGATAAATGTTTTCTGTACAGATACGACTTGATTTCAGAACAGCTACATGTAATTTATCATGTATATAGTTTTTGCAGCTGTAATT
This sequence comes from Thuja plicata, assembly GCA_018584345.1. Classification (NCBI taxonomy): domain Eukaryota; kingdom Viridiplantae; phylum Streptophyta; class Pinopsida; order Cupressales; family Cupressaceae; genus Thuja; species Thuja plicata. The sequence continues at coordinate 69,591 of MU225920.1, forward strand.
GCATGTATTACTGATATGGAAGTGTGTGCATTGCATGAGGTTGTATATGCATTTGAAATTCAGTAGTGTAGTCATGTATTTAGGTCATTATTACATTGGAATCAAAGAGCTTCATCATATAGGCATAGAAAACATCTATTTCAAGACATGCGAGTTCAATTTCAGTAGCATAAGCTTTGCATTGACAACATCTAATATCTAAAGACTTGTGTTGAAAACATTGTCTTGGCCCTAGAATGAGCAATTGTAATTTCTGAATTATTTTGCTATAAGATCAGTTTAACAAGTCTTGTGAAGTGTCAATATGAAAGCACCATGTGTAAATCTCCAAGAAAAGGAAAGTTCCACGAGTCAAAATTGGATGCAAGTAATCCAAGAAGATAACAAAATGCTTAAGCAGAAGACTCAATATTTGAAAATGACAAATACAGAGCTAAAAATGAGTTGGAACAATCAAGAACAGTGTATCAAACTGGCATAAAGGACATGGAAAAGTAGCAGTCCAAATTTGTGCACAAAAGTGATTATATCAGCAAAAGAACAAATTTAATTTTCTAGCCAAGGTTTCTCACCAAAAGCATTGGTTGCAAAGGAAAAGGTGTTAACCAAGATCCAACATGAGAATCCATGTTGCCTACTAAGAAATTTCTTGACTAAATGATATTTGCATAAGAAACCCTTAAGGTGAGGAACGCCATATCTCAAAAAAAATGTTCAGGTATCCAATCAATCAACAATATCTTCTTACCCGCCAGAAATACCAAAGTAAGCTTTAATCTGAGAGGTGCTCCATGAAAGGTTTTCTCTTCCTATTCTAGCTTCTTCTATTGCGTGATGAACCAATGCACAAGAAGAAATATGTGCACCCGCCGACTGCCCCACCAAATATATCCTGAGAAAAGCTGAATGCTTAGGCTTACAACCTATAATGATTACAAACTAAAGATGGTATAAGTTCAATCATGCTATGAGCAGAAGCAAAGAACATTGAAAAAATTCATTCGTCAAACAAAGCAATATTCATATCTCGTATTAAAGTACTGAATGTTCATAGTTTGGCAACTACCTGCTTGGATCACCACCATATTGAGCAATATTTTGGCATACAAATGAAATGCCCTGGGACACATCTTTAATCATGTCACTAATGGTGCCTTGAGGAAAATTTCTGCCAGAAATCCATTGTAGACCAGGATCATTCACATCATTCATTTTTTAAACAATCAGTAATATTTCCTTTCAAATATTTTGACCATTACTAACATTTGAATAAAGCTAACCTGTAATCAATGCATGCAACAATTACATCTCTTTCCACCAATTCTTGACCAAGAAGAGAACCCCAAGCTTTATACCTGCATAAGCATCAGAAGATGAAATAATATTGTAGTTTTGCGCTCTTTGTATTGCAAAACACTGAGGGTTTACGTTCATTAAATATATAGAGCTAGATTAACTTCTAATTGATAAGATTGTAATGACTGGGTGCACTACCTGTCTGTGGATTTCACAAAATTTACAATTCTTCTTACAAGAATCCAAGAATTGTCTTCAAACTAGAAATAGTAAGTTTCCCTCCTTGTTTAGTACAATCAGCCTGAAATCATTGTATTCATTCCTTAATATTCTTTAACCACATGGGGCTAGTCTTTGGTCTTAAATGAGACATTTAGGTATTTATAATTGTTAGCATTTAAGGGTAAAAGCTTCCTTCGAATTTGTACAAACTTCGCTTCTTTTCTTAAAAAGGAGGTTTTGAAAGGCCACAGCCCTTAAACAATCATATTAATTGACTCAGAAAGAACTAAGGAAGCCAAAAAAATTCTGACTAAGCAAAACTCGGCAACTTAAAAAGGTACTTACAATCCTTTAAAAACACATTTTTTTATTGCAAAATTCAGTTACAAAATGTATCAAATGAATCTAAAAAACCATGGGGAAGTGTTTTCCATTATATTTGATCCTTGAATACAAATGGAGAACAAAACCACACCATCATGCAAAGCCAAACACAATAGCTGACTGATAACTATAATAAAATTATGATGATTGTCTTTGAATATCATCATAATAAATTGCATATCTATGCAAGTAAAAATTACAAGATTTTACAATTTCCTCTTCCCCATTCTAGTGAAAAATTGCCCAATAGAGGATCTAGTCCTCGCACTCAGTTGTAGTTCCCTGCTTGGCCTCGAAGATTGTGCTTACGGCTCCAATCTACTACTAGATGGCACTGACTCCTCTGCCCCATCATTGTCATTCAATAACAATCCAATTTCACCTACTTCTATTGCAGCCACATCCTCCATAGTTTACCTCTCAAAATGAGAAATCTCATCCTCTATAAACAAGGAGATCTCATCATCCTACACGATCTGATCACTATAGGTATCAATCTTCGCCGATGGATTTGATAAAGACAAGCTTTTCAATGGATGTCCAATTTTTTTCCAAAATGCGAGGTTGGTTAAGAAACACTGGCATCTAGGATTTCGACCAACAAGGTAAATCCTTTCCACGGCACTAGTTAGATTCACAAGTACAATCTACCTTAGAAAGTTTGGTCAAAATATGCTTTTGAAATAATGTCAATTCCTTGGGCAAAGCAATTAACACCTCATCTTATCATGAAAAGGGCTCTACAATTATGCCCAGATCGATGTGGAATTGGATCATGTAAAAGCTCTGCCAGATAATGTTATTTTGAAAGTCCTCGAAGTGGAATGGAAGCAAGCCCTCAATTATGTAAGCATCCCATTTAGATGTCCGCCTGACATGAAGATCACTTAATAAGAGAATGCCCAATGAGGCATATAGAAGAGCTATAGAAAAAAAAATAGACCATGGAGACTTTGCTAATGAAGTTGGCTTTCCCAAATCAAAGAAAAAAAATACTATGAAGGAATCAACTAATCGTAAAGAATTTGAAGTCAACTTTAACATGACAAAAAAAGGCACAATATCCCACATTGAGTTGGATTCAAAAGAGGCAATCCTAGAAAACCAATTCAAAGAAGGCAACAATTATGGGGGTTAATGAGAAGCTACTAGATGGATATGGTTTCAAAGAAGCTATTGAGAAACTACTAGAATATACAAACTTCTTATCAAATGGAGAAAATAAAAAATGAATTTGATAAAAACAACCCACAAAGTTTGCAGAAAAACGAAGAAATGCAGACGATTTATCTTTATCACAAAAAGATAGGAAAAACTGAATAATCTTTAGCGAGATTTTTAGCGAATTTTAAAAACCTGCTTTGATACCATGTCACAATGGTAATTGCTTGATTTTATTCAAAGAATGAAATGTACATATATAGAAAATTACACTGTTGATTTTTCCTAAAGAAACAATCGAACACTAAAGACTAAATTAGAAACAAATATAATCATCCTGATGATGGATCACGGAGTCTGATCTGAAATGTTGATGTAAAAATGCTACACACAATCTAATCCAGAAGCAGCAACGAATTTGAAGTCATGGATTGTGGAAATCTACTAACACTTACAAATCTAATCTACCTGAAAATACATTATTGACCATTAAATTATATATGCAAATATTATCTAATATTTAATTCATCCTTTAGCGCCTCTATTTCAATTCAAAGTTCAATGCTTTTATTATCTAAAACAAGAAATCTGTAGTCTAAGAAACTTCATGCATCCATCAATGACAGATATACCAGCAAGATTGGATGAGAAGGAAGCATCTTCATCGCTGATTAAGAAAACTATAACAGAACGGATGTTGGACAATGTATTTGCAACCGCAACAAATATTGATATCTTAGTGCTTGATGCCTTTGTTGCTCACACCAGGAGTCTCTACAAAAGACACACCCACATAACTCCCATTACAACTAACACACACCTTTCATCATTCTGCAATGCTTTGGACATTGGCCATTCTTATAGGCACCAGTCATTTTCATCAGCATATTCAAGGTGATTGCAGATCCATCAACTTCTTCCAACATGCAGGAGTTTGCATTGCTTGATTTCTTCTGTCGCCTTTCACATGCTCAGCTGGTAGAAAACATCATCTACTTGATCTCTCATGCCATGATCTTTCACAACCCATTGCCTCCACATTCCTTGCCTTCTCTGATACCATTTGTCAGGGAGAGGAGATGAACGTTTTGATAATACCATTATAAGGTGTGGACATTGTTTTATACAGACAGCCTGAGCAACCGGCTGAATAGCAGTTACTGTTTGCCCCACAGGATAAAGTTTACTGCATACAGGAATATAAGGTAGATGTAACAGACAGATGCAACATAAGAGAACTCACAGATATATTTTCATTAATCTTAGCAATGCTCACAATGTATTTCAGATGACACCATCAATACTCTATTTCATGACGACCACAACATCACCTCCCTTGGAGACAATTACATGGACATATATAGAGATGTCGAGGGGGTGCAGGTGCCAACTGCCGGCAACCGTTGCACAACTACCTCCTCTTCCACAATTACTAACAAAACAGTAATTACACTAATTGCCCACAACAGTTACTAACTGAACAGCAGTTACATTTTAACTGCAGTGATAGTTATATTTCAACAGTATTATACCAACAGTTTTACATATGATGATTCTTTGCTCCCAAGGCAAAAAGAAAGAGATAGGAGAGGACAGTTTTAGGTTATGGTAGGCTTTTTTGGCATTCCGATTAATGGGAATCAGCCTAAGGTTATTAGATTTAAGGTTTTTTATGGCTATTTCGACCATGTATTGTTTTGTCTTATAAAAAGCTTTCTCATGAAATATCTTTTTTTATTACTTATTTTCTAATATAATAGGATTAATAGGAGTGGGCCCTACATAAACTTCATTTATCACAAAACTATGTTGTTAAAATCGAAGGAATGATCCTCAACATTGAACTAGTTGTGGCTTCACGAAGTATTTACCTTATAATAGAAGGTGATTCACAAATTGTGAAAGAAGAATATCAAGTTGTCCATGTTGGAAAGACTCAAGCTAAAAGCCACATCTGTAATCAAGAAATTTGAAGATATTTGTTTGCTGCATACCTAAAGAAAGAAAAAAAAAAGCTACAAACTAGTTGGCCAACCTCGGCTTGGATTTGATTCTTAAAACCTTCCAAGGTGACAATAATACTCAAGTCTAACTTGAAGATGACAAAAAGCTATTTTAACTCCTATTTGTTCACCCTTTCTCCATTTTGGTTTTGAAATTTTTCCACAACTAAGATGTATCGGTTGATTTTTTTGTATGGGTTTTATATTAGAAGCTCTACAAGGTTGTTTCCTTTTTCTTTCTTTCTTCTACTAAAGCTAACAAGCCTATATCAGATGGTTTTTTCGTATGGGTTTCAAATTAGGAGCTCTACATGGTTGTTTCCTTTTTCTTCTTTTCTTCTACTAAAGCTAACAAGCCTATTGGAATCAGCTACTCATTCCTGCCTCTCAAAAAAGAAAAACTTTATTCTATGGTGGTGGATGTTTTTCCGCTCTATTTTCTATTCTTATTCTGCAGTGTACAATAATTGAGGTAGTGATCTAACAATCTTCTAATCAACAATGTTGTATTGTTGGATTTTGCATCTTTGGGTTGACAATAAGAACCAATATGTATTTAGAGAGACCGCAATAAAATTGAACGCTCCCCTTGGACTCACTACCATTGTAACTTTCCCTCAATCTAGACCACAATTTTGGGAAGTAACTATGACTTCTTCGAATTCATCTTATATGCCTCCCAATTAAGTCCCTAGTTCAATTGTATTTCTTCTTTTCTTTGCATTGGTTTTAAGCAATTGTTCATTTCCCACGATTAGTGTAGGTTTTTTATTTTCCTTATGTTAGCGGGTACTTATTATTCCTACACATTTTATTTAAGCTTGCTTAGGTTATTAGGAGTAGTTAATATGAGCATAGTTTGAAGACTCGTGGGACTTGCCACGACCTGTGAGTCTCATGGCTTGCCAAGTTGACTCGCCACGGACTCGTGAGTTGAGTCCTAGCGAGTCCAAACCTAAGGCTCACGAATTCTTGTGAAGGACGCACAAGTCCTGTATTGGGACTCGTGAGTCCCAATGAAGGACTCGCGGTGCTACATGAAAATGGCAAAACAAAATTAACGCCCATTTTTATTTTTTTTTTGCTTGTTTTCTGTCGCCGAGAAGGCCATATGTGGATGTAGTCATGAACATGATGTGCACCATGGATTTCAATGTGGTTTTGAAGGTCTTAATTTGGTCGTGGAGCTGCCCTCGGACCCCATGAGGGGTGTTCACCCCATATCCTTGCCAGGGGCATTTCCCACAGACCCCATTTGATTTTTAAGTACGCTACAACTTTGAGTTTGCACAATATGAGTCATTTTCTACACTCTTACCATTAGCCTTTATTCATGCGCGAATAAAGATATACTACTCTTGTATCTGGTACACATTGCCATCTTTATTATTATTCCATGCATGAAATTTATCAAATATAGCAGCAAACAATGGAGGTTCTTTGTAATGTTTGAATTATGGCTCTTATATTCTCTAAATGCATTAATTTCTTTTTGTAATTTTGTAAAACTACTGTTATTTTCTTTGCCAATTCCTAGTCGACTTTTTTGATGAGTCTCGAGTCCAAGTTTGAGTCTGAGTCCTATTTTGGGCTGGCAAATCCAAGTTTTCAAACTATGAATATGAGAACACGTGACAGAATACTTCAGCTACATATGTCACTCACTCCCACACATGGGTAGTTGAGTTATACATCCTCTTTTGGCTTCTTGTGCCATCTTAACTCCTTTTTTGTCTCCATGTAAGGAGGTTATGCCACATGTTTTGGCGTTTACCAAGTAGGTAAAACCTCCCCCTTTTATGGGGAGTAGGAGTTAATACACCTCTTGGATGTATAGATAGATAGATAGATAGATAAAAATCTGACGTCCACAAGGCTAAACATAGTCTATGGTACAACTAGACAACTTAAGCCAACTTCAATAACTCGGTTCTTTTCTTGTGCAAGTTGATGATGAGCACACCTAACTTCTCAATGTACTCTTCGTTGAATAGGTTATGCCAAGAGCTATCAGATATAGTATCCGCAAATTTGTCCCTCTTGTCCTTGTATGCATCACATTCTAAAATAAAGTGATGTTCAGTTTCCACTTTCCCAGAATTGCAAAACATGCAAACTCTCCCTTCCCAAGCCTCCTTTGGCCTCTTCCAAAGCCCGGTCTCACAACGGAGTTGATGAGAGTTGGTTCTCAGCTGAGCAATAAGAATTTTAGCTCTCCAAGAAATGTTGGCCCCTATGTATGCTTTTTGGAGTTGATCACATGCGGGGTTGAACTCGCTGATATAATATATTTCTTCCTTCCAAGCCCATTTCCCCAATTTCTCTTGTAAAATTTCTCCATAACGAAGACCTTTATTTCTTTGTTATTTGTTGGGCACTTATTGAATTGGATATTCCATTTACTCATCCACTTGATGTTTTGTTGCATCCACATCTTTTTTCGTTTGCACAATACATCGTTAAAGACAACATTAGTCCATCTATCTCCTTCCATTTTTTTGATTCTTTTTAGATAGCTTATGAGGCGAACCATAGCAAGTGTGATAGGGGCAGGCCTCATTTCACTTAGCATGATATCATATGGGACGGTGCTTTTGATTTTAAATTTGCTTATGCTCAAACGCTTTTGGATTGATTCGATTTGCTTCTATTGTGTGATTGAAGTGTTGCTGGTCCATAATTCACACCATAAAGAACCGGCAGAACAAGAAGACCAAACAAGGTTTGAGTAGTTTTCCAATCCCAAACCTCCTTTTCAACCTCTGTCTTTCCCAACAAACTAGCATGATATGTCAATTTCTCCTTATCATGAGATGTCTCGGTATTTGTTGTAACCTTGTTTGCTTCCAATGAAACTCTCGAATTTTGCCATTCATCCTTCATATTTAGCCTTTCATCCTTCATGTTCTGCCATTCAAGCTTCCCAGCTAAGAGTGTTTCTTGTAACAGTGAGATTTGAACTTTTAAAGAATTGTTATTGTCTGTCATAAATTTATTTGCTGCAGTCAGAACATGTATTTTGAGGCCACTTTCTCGCTCTTTAACCTCTAGAAGTTCTAACCTCTCCTTGGCCATCAAAATTTCTTGCACATATAGATCAGGACACCAAGCGAGAGGTGTAGAAGTAGGGCTGTAAGTAACAGGGTCTACAAAGTTACTACTACCGCACAAAAGATTGTCGCCACCTAAATGTGGAGGACACTTTTTGACGCCATTCTTTTGTCTTGTTTCCTGTTTATTCACCCTCTGACCATGTTTTTTCCTTTCATGTTACCATTTCATACGGGCAAGTCTACGTTTTAAAATGCCTTTGAATTGTTTAACGTCAACCCAGATATATTTTCCTGTCCTGCCAAGTGAGGCAATTTTTACTTGTCCCAAATGATTAGTTTCAAAGTGCACCGAAATTTCTTGACCATTTTTGACCAATGATATGGTTTGTTTTTCCATTGACAGAAGGATCAGAAGAGACAAGAAGAAAAGACAACTGCACGAACAAATATAAAATAAAGAAACTGGCACACCTCGAATCTGCTTTTGTTCGATAAACTGGGTCCCTTTGGTCTAGAAGCACACCTTGCCTCTTTCCCGCTATGGATGGGGCCCCGGTTGTCTCTTTCCAACTGAAGAAACCCTCCACGTTGTTGTCTGGGCCCGACGGTGTAGAAACCCTCCAAGGGATAAAGACTACTCTACAAATAAAGCCTATATGCCTTTATTTTTCTATAAAATCAGCACTCTACTCTCACCTTCACTAGTTAAGTGATAGCTCGGTGAGAGTATTGAGGGTTTTCTAAATATTCTCTTCTTTGTCTCTATTTTCTCTCATTTCAAATTTCTCTTCATTCTAATATTTTGATCTTCAATCATCTGTCGAGTGGAGTTGCATGTGATCTACGACCGACATTGCTTCTCGCAAAATCTAACAACCACAACAATGTCACAACAAATATGCATGCACCTTCTCTATACTTCTAGTCCATCTCATGCTTTCCCTTTGTTCTTGCCTGTTTAGCCCATAACCTACCATAGGCGATTCTCCTACTAATGTTTTTCTCAAGAAAAAGGCACTCAAGGATGGAGCATTTTCTTCTTCCCAATCTCCCTAGGTCAATCCTCCTAGTATTTTGAATCTCCTCTGTAATCCATAAGGACCTTCCAACATGGAAAAACTAAGATTTTGGGAGGTTTCTAGCTTAAAAAAAGCATCATCTCCTCCCCCAATCGGAAATGAAGAAAAGTGTCTTTGGACTCTCATCCTACAAATGGGATCGTGGAAACTTAATTGGCATGGAAGATAAAGCTTACTTGGAAGACTTGTATTTCAAAAGTCAACAATGCTTTGTATGGGACCTGAAAACAGTTCTTCAAAATTGAAGTATTTCTATTCAAAACCAGAATGAGGTAGACAAAGATAACTCCTTGCTCTTTCCAGCAGTTATTAGTAGTATTAATTTGCATTTTTAGAATATCTGTAGCAAATCAAAGGAAGGTTACCCATAGGCTGGGAGATGCCATCAGTAGTTTAACAGCCATAAAGGTGAATACTAATGAACTCAAAGTTATATGGAAACACATGTATTTCCTGCGCAATGACACCTGCAGCATCCAATAACATTTGCATCATAAGTTTTGCATTCCGGACCAGGGAAGCAGCACAATTCCTGTCATCAAGTAATTTATATGGATCTGGAGGAAAATAATAGATCTTAGTTTCATTGTTCTGTATCCAATCTAGCCATTATCAGGTTGGTAGAAATCATTCGCCCTGTTCCTTGAGAATTGTGTGATTGCATCTAGTCATTGGAGATGCTAAAAGAGAGGTGGTCCTAAAAGGCTGTTGAAGAGGGCAAGCTTGTACAAACTAATTCTCATAGAGGATTTATTTGCTAGAGCTTATCCTACATTGGGTTTCTCCAAGGTAAACTCTCTTGAGCTATCTTTTCCTGTGTTTGAACTTTTTTTTAATTACTTGTTTATGTCATGTTGGTACAAGTTTCAGAAACAACAGGTTAAGACAATGGGAATGTTATCATCCCTATTAGTTTCAACCTTCAAAGTTGCTCTATTTTAGCATAGAACTAGAAATCAGTGAGTGTCGAACTTTTACTGGTGCTTTCTTTATTGGACTATCCATGGGGTTTATGAATCAATGATAATGGGCATGAAGATACACAACAAAGTAAAATAAAAACCAGCAATGCCCTATCTGTTTCAAATTTAATTTGCTATTTATTTTCAAAACAGAGCAATTTATCCAATTCAACAAGGGTAAAAAAGTCTCACCCAATAATCCAAGCACCACCAGTTACAAAGGCTACTACTGGTTTTGGCTCATGGTTATTCTCTGGTATATACAAATCCAACCTGCAAAAGTTTAAGTCATAGTCTGAGCCAATGAGCTGAGGACTGTGCAGAGGATTAAAATTTATCCAATCGAACAATAAAAAGGGCACATAATACTCCAGTCTACTTATCAGAGACACACAGAAAACAAGCCAGTACCTATTCCTTGGCTCTTCCCCATAAACTATGCTTCGATGAACACATTTTGAGAAGTAGTAGTAATATCCAACTGTGAAGTCAAACAAGCAAAATTAGAAACTAAATACCTTACCATTCAATACAAAAAGTTGAGAATGCAGAACATTGTTGTAGACTGGAAATTCTACAAACATACATATAAGAGAATCAGACATTAAGTGTAAAGTAACTCTTCCAAGTCCCTCTCTCCAAGAACTATAAATAAAACTAAATGCTTCATGAAATCTAACGCCTCATACTAAGATACTACATCATGTTAGATCTGCAGAAATATTAGGGGGATGCTTACTTTGAAGAAATCCGGGTAAAAGGAACATTGCATAGCAACCAAGAGCTAGGAACCTTGTAATCCACCTATAACCTACACTGGATACAAATAAGAATCCAATGAAAGAAGTTAGGTATGATTAGAAAGATCTCAAACATGTACAGTGCAGCTCACAAATTTACATCTATAAACATGAAGTCTGAAGACAAATTTAAATTAAAATCACTTGTTTTGAGATGTTGATTAGGGAATATTACAAGCTATGTGGATGCGGCTTATGAGACAATCCTCATCTTGGAGGAGACCATTGTTATATATGAACACTTTGAAATGCACATTCACAGCCTCTATTAGACAAGCCCAATAGATTAGTGCCAACCGTTTATTCTTTATGGGGCATCCACATAGTTCACTGTCACTCCAAAACAGACTGTCTGGGGAAGATTCACTTCTTTTATTCATAGATGTCAAATTTTGAATATTATATTCCTTCCTTGAATGGAACTGGCCAAAATCAACCCAAAAGTCAAATACTTTTAGGCATTGCCCAATTCAATTGATTGGTGAAAAGATAGGTTTTATTGCAAATTTACTGTTTGACAATGTGCAGATTAAAACAACCATGGCCGTAAATGCAACAGGGTGCAGTGTGATGGCCTTGGAAGACCCTTCTTCCAAAGGCCTACTAGTTAGGGTTTCAAGCCTGGAAGAAGATTTTCTGCATTTAAAAACCAATACTTATCTTTCATAGAGTTTGACAAAGCCATGAAGGTGGAAATGAAAAATTATAGAGACCATGTGTTGGTCAGTGACTACCCACAACTTTATTCCATGCAGATGCCCAGGCAAAACTCAATGGAAGGACCACAATGCATAGCAACACAAGGCTACTTTACCTACAAAGAGACTTATTCATGGGCCCTTTCCAACACCTTTCAGTCTTGAGGCAATGGGTTTGGACTATAATTTTGCATGAAAGATGCATCACATCCCTTTGGTTCATGATGCTAAAGTGGCATGGGAGAAGTGCAACATTCTTGCTTATATAAAAAAAGCAAGCAAAAATCCTACTTGATAGCTCAAACCTGAGAGACAGAGCAGAAGAAGGTGGGGATGATCATGGATGGGGTTGTGATAGTGGAAGAGGGCAAAGGAAGGAGTTAGAAGCATCTATAAGTCAAAAAAACAGAAAGAGGAATTCAATCTTCTCTTTACCCAAATACCTTATGGCATTGATTTTTTGGTAATTCCAATCCGTAATTCCTGACATTTCCTTCTAAATATTTCATCAAGATTGGAGATCTGAGAATATCTCTAATGTGGCACCTCTAGAATGAATTATTAGGTTTCCCCAACTCCCAACCCCCAACATTTCACACTGTTATTTTATTGGATTCATGATTTCAGACCTATCTTTATTTGCATGCTTAGTGGGATGAATTCCTTGTTAACCCTGATCCCCAACTCCTGATATTTCCCTTCATGTATCCTTTCAAAGGCAATGATGCAGAATGCTCTTATTTGTATGCTTATGGTATGAGGTATGAAATACTCCCAATCCCCGATCCCCAACAAATGCAATGGGTTAGAGGCACCCCCAATCCTTGATCCTCAACAAATGGTATGGGATACGAGGCATCCCAATCCCGAAACTCTAAAACTCCCTCATTTTGCACTTTTCGCTCCCACCTACCTCCCTGTACGACCCAGATTGTCATTAATGACAAGATTTGGTCCTGCTACTGTTCCAATGGGATTTAGCTGCCCAAAAACAATCGTCCATCTGACATCATAAGGGCACAGATTCAGATGTACTTCAAGCAATGAAGGATGAGGAATGCCGTAACGCCATTAATGTGATGGTTGTGTTTCTAACGTGAATGATTTTTGTGCAAGCTCCAGGCTGCCAGGTCAGCAAATTTTGTGGGATTTCAACTTGTTATACACATAGCATTGATGACACCCTCTTCTTTTTTGATTTCCCATGAGAATTCAAACGCCCAAATCTAGTATTATAAGTTCATTTAACATATCAAAGGTTGGTCATTTTTTCTTTTACACACAACTGCAACATCAAGCGAGATATAGGAATCCGACCCCTGCATGTCCAGTCACCATTAGAGAAACTCATTTTGCAAATCACAAAGAGGTAGATATTTGTAACTGAAGGTCTCTTTGGCCAATTGTGGATTTTCAAGAAGACTATTTAAGCAACGAAATATGACTAATTCTTGGCTTACGCTTTTCTCTTGCCACATTTGCTAGTGTGAATATAATAAGAATTTGATAAGTGTCGTAGAACTTTAATGCATTGCAGATTGGCATTTGTAATCGTGTTTTCCTTATTGTATGTAGATCTCTAGAAGTTTGGTGAGGGATTATTAAATATGTTCAGTTGTTAAATATCACATCTCTTTTGTCATTTCTGTGGTGTGTCTTTTAGTAACTAAAACTCTGTAACTCATATAAGGCACCAATCATATAAGTGTTGACCCTCCATGCACAAATAGAATAGTTTAGAAGTAGGCAATAGTTTGTATGCATTTTTTGATTTAGTATTTAACCAAGGAAACATCTCCGACAAGCCTTGAGCAATTCTTACCTAAAGAAAATCATGCCCTGCGTACCCGCAACTTCCAGTCTTCCAATGATGTCTTCATCAACTTAATAGATGTCATATGTGCAGTAGGTTAGTCCATGATCTACTGACAAATTTTGGGGGCAGCCATACACTAGATACTATTGTGGTTTGCTTACTTGTATATCTTCAATTGTGGTAAAATCTTGTTAAAGATTACCTCTAGGAACACCCTCCTACATCTAGCAGCCAAAGTGAAGAAAAGATTATCCACTCTAAGCAAGTGGCTTGTCATCACTCACTCTTTGTTGATGATCTGATCAATCTACCCTCGGGATGACATTTTTCCAGCCCTAGAAAATGATTGATTCCTCTAGAAGTGTGAGCAGCGATTTCGGGACACAACAAGGATGACAACTAGATCAGTTTCCCCTCTTTCACTAGTGGAGTTTGTCCCAAGTAACAAACAGTACATTTTGGTTATAGATGAGGGTGTAGCAAAGACAATCTTGGGATCCGAAATCCCAATGGGTAATGGATAAGGATGATAGTCCACGGGCATCTCAATCTGCCATCCCACTAGTCATTTACTTTTTTCATTTTTGTAATTTTTTTTCAAGTCTTGCCGCTATGTATGTTTATTACCAATTTGGTTGTATATTTGTTACCTTTTTGTACTACAGCCTTAGTTAATTGAATAGACTACATAACCATGGGGACATTTTCCAAGGGCAAAGGTCCCCAATATAAATCTCACATTTAACTATCAAAAAATAATATTAATAGCAATAATAAGAAATTAAGAATAATAATATACACTAATGAAATCCCTAATCTTAATTTCTAAGCTAAGCCAGTAACACTTAATTTTTTGTACCTATATGCCTTTAAATTATGGTTAAAATGCTGTCTGAGATAAGGCTTGTACTTTTTGTAATTTGTAATGCCCATTATTAGATCTTGCAAAAAGGGAGCATTTACAAGTTTGTAGAAACTATTTGCAGATTTATTTCTATATATCGAGGTTTGCACAGTTGGCAGCTGATTAGTAGAAGCTACTACAGATTTATTTTTACTTGTAATAAACAATGAACATCTATTCCAACATCTATTCCAAATGTAGATGGAAAGGCACAAAACGTCCAGTTAGAGATTTACAGAATGTATCTACAGATTTATTTGATTTTCTACATATTCATTAAAATTTAAATGTTACCTCAGGCACAGAGAGTTTATAATAAACATTTATAATATACTACAAGTGTAGATGGATGGGAAAGGAAGGTCCATTCGCAGGTTGTAGAAGCTGTGTACAGATTTATTTCTAAATATTTATTAAATGTTACCTCAGTTACAGAGAGTTTATAATAAACTTATCTTTCCAGGTGTAGATGGATGGGCATGGATGGTCCGTTTCCAGGTTTGTAGAAACTATCTACAGATTTATTTCTGTATATACTTCAGTTCTAAATATTTATGATATGTTACCTCAGTTACATAGAGTTTACAATAAACATATCTTTCAAATATCCGTTGATAAATTTATTTGAATATTTCTACGTATTTAGTGATTGTAATCTTGAACATACCTTCCAGGTATCCCCAAAGATATTTATTTCTACATATTTACTAACTGTTTACTTCAGACCAGAGCGTTTATAATAAACATACCTTCGAAGTGTCCATGTACAGGAAGTGAGGTCTACGTGCAGGTTTGTAGAAGCTGTCTACAAATTTATTTTTAGGCAACGGTGTCGTAAGCAGGTTTGAAGAAGGTATCTCAAGTTCTACTGTAGGCAAGAAAGATCAATTTGCAGGTTTTTAGAAGCTATCTACATATTGAATCAGGCTATGCTCTTATCGTTAAAATGAAATGATTTTAAACACATCCGCATGACCAAAACGAGGGTCACCGGTTGCACGGGCCACTACAGCCACTCAAAAATTCATGGGATATGTAGTATGCTTTAGAAGACTGCTCCTTCTCTTGGTAATTTGGGTTAGCAGTTCTTCCAAACATTTTAATCTGTTTTCCTCCAATAACTGCCTTGGGGTCGACTTATAATGTTTCCTCAATTTGACCAAGATGTCCTTGTGCCTTGGTGTTTCAAAGATGAAATGTTAGGAACCTTTTTTAGGGAAAGGATTCCGTGGATTTCTAAAATCTTTTCTACCAAAAAATTTAAGTGAAGTGAGAATGTTTAGATTGGAAATTATAGCAATTATTTGCAAAAATACTTTAGTTTTTTTTAAATGTTAATCAAGCTGCCGCATAACTATAAACTAAGGTGGGACAGGAAACTTTCAGGCCCCCTCCTCAAAACCAGGTTAAAGTTTGCAGCTATACAGATGGGACTCCTATTTTACACTGAAAATTTTATTTTGATTCTGTAGATGCACTTTTTCAATTCCATGAGACTGTTAAGTGGTAAAACTGGGAGCTTGGCCCCTTCTATGGAACCGCATCTATTAGATGTTAATGGAATAAAATATTCTCTACGAAACCCGGTATTTGGTGTCTGTTTTAGGTCACAACCCCCATGCCTAAGACTCATACCTGGACCAATCACGACAAACTTCTGCCAATCTACCACTTACCCATAGCCCTGCATACTACAATCTTAAAGTAAGCCACAAATATATTCTAGACAGCGCATAGTCTTCATTTTAATTAATGATATGCATTTTCTAGCTCAATTGCCAGTGGATCACTGTAAAGACTTCAATTCCATAATAAAACGAGGTAACCGGATCGATGCAAGCCAACGGTTAAAAGATAAAATTGAGATGATATTCAGATTGCGAAGCTACCCGAGATAACTGAGCAATTTGAAGGTTAATCTGGTGAGCAGAAATGTTTCTGATGCGGCATGTCCAACGCCATCCCTGAAGGACTGCTGCCTTGTTCGCAGCCCTCCCATTTCACAAATATTGCTCTCGCTCGCACACCTCCGCCTCCGTTGGTTATTAATGAGGGGCTGTGTTTCTGAGTGAGCCCCCTCTTCATCTAACGACAGATGACGGGAAAGTCCCACCTCGCTCTTCAGATTATCCCTCGAGGCTGAAAAACGCAACAGATGTGAATTTGAAATTGGTTCCGTCAGCACGGAAATTTCCCCAATTGTGCCGTTGCTATGCTTCGATCTCATGACTTCTGCAGCGCGAGGAGGAGAGAGTATAGCTGTTGAAAAGCCTTCTACTGTTTGTGTAAGAGGTCCCATTCCAAACTTAGATGACCTCCTGCTCCTCCTCCTCTGCTGGATTGCCGCAAGTATGAGATTTTCTTGTATTCTTCCAAATTGTTCTTGAAACGTACGCGTAAGCTGAATTGTCATACTTCGAGCAATCCCCCCCTTTCGACACCTGTCTACTTTTATAGCTGCTTGCGTCATCTTTTTGAGTTGGAAAACTTGGCCGCCTCATTCAGTCATTTAAAAGTAGATGCGTTTTGCTGAAGGCATGTGGCTAACTTTTTAAGGAAGGTAAAGAGCATTTTGTTTAACTTTTTAAGGAAGGTAAAGAGCATTTTGTTTAACTTTTTTTCATACGCTATGTTTAGCTTGTGGATGTTAAAATTTTATTTATCTATCTATGTTGAATGAATGAAAGAAAGGAAGGAATTCTAATGATGACTACGAGACCAAGGGTCTAAGTGACCAAGAATCCAATTTTAAATCGTCTTCATATTCTTTATAATGTTTGTTCTTTTGTTGTCAATCTTTATTAGAAATTGGAGTTTTGTGAATCTTTGCTTCTTTGTGAATTGTGTGAATCTTTATGAATCTTTGGTGATCCTTTAGCTTGCTTTGCCTACAATGATCTTTGACATCACAATGCTAAAAAGTCCTATGTATGTGACAAAGTGGCCCCTTCTCCAAGAGTTGGTCAATTGAATCATATTTTTTGTATTTGTATTGTTGTAGAAGTTATGGTCACCTACAAAAATAAAAACAACATTCCACAAGATAGTGTGCAAGAAAACAAATTGTAGGAGTCAACATCACCTAAAAAACAAAGACAACCTTCCACAAGAGAGTATGTAAGAAATAATCCTGCTTGATATTAAGATATTTGAGATACATTACAAAGTAAATAACTATCTTGTTTACATAGGCGATGATGAAGGATAGGATTAAATAGGATCGTGATGTGTGTCTTGATCTTATAACATGAGACAACTAACTTAAACAAATATTAATTGACCTAGGGCGCAATAAGTAAATAAGATATGATCTCATTTACAACTAAGACTTCTAAAACGACACCTAGAACCTAACTTAGCTTAAATGTGAATAGTATCCCACTACTAAATTAGCTTTATATAACCTTATTAACACTAAAACAAACAAAAGTAATGTCATTGTATTTACTCATATCTTAATGGCTAAAAATATTTTTGATATTAAAGCAACAAAACCAAGGTGTTGACCCTAGAGCAAAACAACCCGAAGGCAACTTAACTAGTACAACATACCATTAACAACACATATAAAGTCTTAATGATTGTGTGTGTGAAAAGTGGTTAGAACTTGTAGCACAAACACTTCAATAAATCCTTACATCATGTTTAGAAATATAATAATCAATCAAAATAACAAGGCAAACTCATTAGAAACCGTCTTATTGCTTCCTAGATGAAGCGAGTATGGTCTATTTTATTTTGCTCTCCAATTTAGAATGTAGACCAGTGACTAGACTACTTCAAACCGGAAGATTCATTGTGAGTATGATGCAAGGATTGCATTCTTTACTCCAAAATCTTGCTAACATAATGCAAACTAAGATGAAGAGTGACAAATCTTAGCTAAGAATGCAACTAAGAGACGTGATCCATTATGCTAAATGAGATGCAAATAGTCTAAGAAAGGAAGTACTGTGCAAGTTAAGATTCTTACAATGCACAATAAAACCCTAGATGAAATTTAGCATTACAATGTTACTATGAAATTGTGGATCCCTGAAATGAGCTTGAGAGGCTTGATTTTATAGGAGTTCCAAATGAATGAGCGGTCTAGATTTAAACTTGGTGAGAGGTTGAGATTCTTTCTCCCTCAATCCATGTGATCTTAATCCGCGTGATTAGCCATTGATTGGTCAAAGTTGTGCTTGTTTGGTTGTGGATGAGACGAAATAGCAATTTCCTCTTTTTAAATCCCTTTTTAATTAGAAATTGATGCACACACATGTGTTGAATGGGTTCACTTAATTAAAAGGAGGTAGGACCATTAAGTGACCTTGATTTACCAATTTAATAGCCTTGATGCTAGGATTTGAGATGTATTTGATGATTGATTAAAAGATTGATTAATTATGTAAGCATGGTTGACTCAATTTGCTCACATAATTAGGCCTAATATTTAAATGTCTTTGATTAATTTTTTAGGCCAATTAATCAAGATTAGGGGCTCTTAGTTTACTAGACCAATTTTAGGTGATTACATTTGCCCCTCTTTGAATCGATGTGCGAGCAGCGCATGGATTCAAAGAACATCTAATGTCGAAGCAACGAACAATTTGATGTGAAGTGATGAGACTATTCCTGATTTAGAACTGATTTTGAACTTGATCAGATGAGAATTGATTGAAGATCCAAAAAAATTGGTTCCAAACTTGATTGGATGAAGACCGATGATACCGACTCCAAGCTTGATCGGACAAAGATTGATAGAAAGGAACTAGAATGTTCATCTTGATGAGAAGCAATGAAACGGAACGCTTGTCTGGTGTTGATGACAACTAACCAATTTGATGTGAAGCTGTGAAATCACTCATGCAAAAAGATCGAAGAACCTCAACTTGATATGGATTTTGATGAAGCTGAGATGCCCTTAGTGATGAGGTCTTTCTTGTTTCAATGGTTAAGTTAATTGTTAGCTTGATGATATTGCTAGATTCGATTCGATCACTTGTGCAAAAACATCAAAGAACCTCAACTTGATATGGGTTTTTATGAAGCTGAGATGCCCTTAGTGATGAGGTATTTCTTGATTCAATGGTTAACTTAATTGTTAGCTTGATGATGTTGCTAGATTCGATTCGATGAATGATTTGATGACAAAAAATTCTCACATCATATTTTATGACAAGATTTAGATGATCCCTATGTAAGGATGTTGATTATAATGCCCCCTCGAGAATGAGATCGAAATATGATAGAATAAATTTGATGAGATTTGAATGATTGATTTGAATAGAAGATCAAATTGATGTAGAGTTGAATAAGAAGATTTTATTTTAAATTCAATTTCGATTGAGATCCTAATAATAATATAGCAAAGATAGTGATCACCAAAAATGATGCAAGGAACTTAGATGTGTTACTCAACCATGTTGAAGAT
Organism: Thuja plicata; assembly: GCA_018584345.1. Taxonomy (NCBI): domain Eukaryota; kingdom Viridiplantae; phylum Streptophyta; class Pinopsida; order Cupressales; family Cupressaceae; genus Thuja; species Thuja plicata. The sequence continues at coordinate 89,385 of MU225920.1, forward strand.
AGATTTCCCTCCATGCAGTGATTTTGACCAAGTCATATGAATGCAAGAACGCAAATGAATGCTCCTAGAATGATATGCAATTTTCCATGAGTGTCATTTTTTATCTAGCTCAAGCAATGTAACAATGCCAAAAACTAAATGCAAGCCTAGAATGAATGCAAGCTACGATGCAAGTCACTTTGATCTTTTTAGTTGGTTTTAATCATCATTGAGTTGTTAGTTATTAGATATTAGTTGCAAGAAAGCAAATAAATAAGAGTTATTTATGTTCTTGTGCAATGATTGTGTTATCTTTCATGACCCTTTATCGTTCATGACTTTCCCAATTTGCACAATACTAAGAAATTTCTCGATGAAAACAAATAAGGAAATAATTCCAGCAGATAGCAATCAAAGAAAATATCATGCCCCCTATCCTTGCTCTTCTAGTTCATAGACATCTTCGAGTTACTCGAAAGACATGATAAGTAAAAATTGATAATAACATACAACAAGCAAAGAAAATTCCATGTCCCCTTCCTTGTTTCTCTAGTCCGTAGACATCCTCGAGTTACTCGGAAGACATGATAAGCAAATTCATAACAAGTCCATCTGTGATATGTGGTGTTGAGAAACACCTTTGATTAATTAAGTTTGTTTTCATTTTGTATTGTGATAATTGTTTGTTTGATAGTGTTGAGAAACATTGTTGCTTAAGTTTGTGGGTGTTGAGAAACATCATTGTTATGATTTAGAGTTGAGAAACACCACTGTCTCAGTGGAAAAACACATGATAGTTGTTAAATAACATGTTTGACTCCACTTGGATTGATGGTTATTGTTATGACTAGGAATTGACTCCTCAGAATGACTAGGAACTTGCCCCTAGCTAGATATGATTATCCTAAGGACGATATGTGTATTGGTTCCAAGCTATCACAATAGGATACAAGACTGACTGTTATGCACAAGGAAGTACAAGATATGATATGTACAAGAAATGAAGATAAAGACCGATGCAAGATGTTATTCAGCTGATATATATAGGACTGAGCCTAAGATTTGTAATTTTTGGATTTTAGATTTTCTGATTCGTTTGGATTTTCAGATTTTTAAGATTTTTTTTTGGATTTTTTAAGATTTTAAATTTTGATCACTAATTCTCAAGCAAGATCGCATTGGTTTTCCCCCAATGTCTAGAAAGGTGTAGGACATTATAGATGGGTTAGAAAGCTAATGGATGAGGCGAATTGACAATGATGGATGAAGCAGGTGAATGCAACCCTCAAGGACAGTCTCCTCAATATTACCCAAGCTAGGGAAAGGGAATATAACAATGTGAAGCATGTTTTGGATAAGTAGTGGAAACCAATGATGCGGTGCCAGATAACATATAGGATAATGACCTGATGTAATGAAAGAGGGTGATCCAAAAGAGTGGACATGTCAAGAAGTTTTTGAGAAATTGTTTTGCATTTTTCATTCTTCATTTTAATCAAGACCAAGGGGTCAATTGGATAGGATAGTGATAGGATAGCATGATCAGGATAAAAGGTGATGGAGGCTATGAGTGAATGGTTTGGGATTAGGGAAAGGATGGTTAGGGATAGTGAGAATTGAATTGGGGGTAAACAAGATCATGATAGGGTAGCATGGATGGAAGCAAGTGAATAAGCTCATGGAAAGGGTAGTGGATGCATGATGCTCATGGATAAGTTCAAACTTTGTCAAGGTCAAGGATGTAAGAGGGAATACAGATGCAAATAGGATATCTAGATGATGAAGGATTAAACATGATGCCTATTTGTCAAGTTTTCATCATGGTACTTGTCCTAGGCGCCACAAGAAGTAGTTTTCACCATAGGACGGGTTTATTTGTCTTTAATTTTTCTACCAAGGTGCATGTTTACCAGGTTTTTACCAAGGTACTCTTTTTTTTCGAAGGGACTCAAGCCTCTTGCTCTTTGGATAATTCTTCTCTAAGGATATGTTACGATGGGCCAAGGCCGCTGAAAGGTATGCTCAGAGATGTCCATAAGGTGATGGTAGGGAATGGAATAGAGGATAAGGGAGATGGTACCCAATGATTTATGTGATGGATTGGATAAGAGGGATAGAAGGATATGGGATGGATGGGTAGTAGATAAGTGTGGAATATTGGATAGGGTATTGAAAGATTTGTGTAGGGGTAGATGGAAATGGTGATAAGATCAACACCGATACACACCTTGAAGGGTAGTGGATGAATGGAGGAAAAATGGATGGAATAGCTTAAGGATTTGATGTATGAGGTGACGAAATTTGTTTGAAAGGAGATGAAGTGGAAGACTTTGGAAGCTTGGATGACAAATCCAATTTTCCATTGTGTTCAAGTCTTTGAAAAGAGACTTGGGAATCCACATAGATTTTGATTTTTCTTTTCTTTTGGATGATTTAGAATGCAATTATTCCATGATGGATTTAGGATGCCATACTTTCTTTGTTTTTCTTCTTTGCTTAGTGGACCCTTGTGGTCTCTTGAATATTTAATTTATCTTTGTAGTCACATGTCAGTTAGATGGGACATGGTGATCTTCATATGTAAGTGGATTCTTGTATTTCTGATTTTTTTGTTGTACATCCAAATTGCTTCGAGGAGACTTGGGAATAGTGGATGAATGCGACTGATATGGCAAGTTTAGATGGATGTGTGGATAGAAAATTATCAAGGATGCATGTCTTTGTTGATCTTGAAGTATGATGGGGTAAGTGGATGACAAGCTAGGAAAGATAGATATTTTGGATGGAGGGATGTAACAACCCAATATGGATGGAAGGTTTTAAAGTTTCAACTTTGGGATATAGGGACCAAGAAAAGATTTCGAGGACAGAGAAGGCTGATTCTTATGTGTAAATGGATGGAGATAAGATGTAGAAGGGATATGAACACTTGTAGAGTGACTTGCATGACCAAGGCTCTTCTCTTTGGGCTTTGTCTTTATATCAATAGGTGCATGAGTAGCTTTGATAGGAACAAGTTTGACAGGAGCAATTGAAGCTTGATGGGATTTATTGTTATGCAAGGGATTTGGAGAAAATGAGGGTTTGAGGCAGATGTGGATATCTATGACAAGAGGGTTATGGGACGCTCTGATCTTAACAAGGATCTTTAGATGGCGTATAAAGGGTACTTTGCTCTTGATTTTCAATAAGCTCATTAGATATGGTAGAAGTGATGTATTGATCTTGCTTGGGAGGTGGATCATAAATAGGAGGTGTAAGAGTGTCTTCTAGGAAGAAATGGAAGGGTATGAAAAAATCATCATGGGACTCTTGAGATATGTGACTTTGGTCAACCATTGGATAAGGATGGATGGTATCTTGGTCTTGATAATTACAAATATTTGTTTCTTCACACTTTAGATTGTCCTCTTGACATGGAGCCACTTCTAAGGATGAGGTAGGAGTTTTGATCTACATTAGGGATTCTTGAAGGTATGATGAAGTATAATTTTGAGTAGGCATGATAGTCGTGAAGCACAAGGAATCTTTAGGTCTATGATCTTTGAAGCCTAAAAAGGACTCGCAGCCAGATGCAGATTAGCTTGGATCTCTTTTAGAGGTAGTCCTTGAGGGTAGAAATAGTTAGCATGAAAAGCATTAGGTTCTTTGGTTGATGGAGGGAATTTGGATAGCTTTGTTTCTTTAGAATATGAATGAATGTTGGAAGAAGTGGAGTCTACGCGAGAACCACTACTAGACATAGGTTCACGATTTAGATCTTAATTGAGAATACTATATTCATTAGATGATTAATTAGGATTTTTAATTTCAATTATGTCATCATCTATGAGATAATAGATTTTGTATTTCAATTCTATGCAATCTGAAGTTTTATGCTCATTGTGTCGATGATATGTACAGTAGGTACTCAAGAATGAAAGTCCATGTGAAGTGATTTGAGGCAACATGATGAGATTGTGTTCAAGGAGTTCTTCCAATGTCGAGTCATGATATTTTCCCAAAGGATTAAATTATCTATCCAAAGGACATTTAGATGCACTTGTGTTCACCAAAGAGATATGAGATTTAAGGTCGTGATGTTCTGATTTGTTGTTGTCATGTGATGACGATTGTTGAGATAGGACTGATTTCTCTTGATTTGTTTCTTCATAGATTAGATTCTCTTGAGGTTGTGAGATATACTCTCGATCAATGATTTAATGGTCATGAAGATTATCTTGATCAAAGATAGGTCGGTCATGAAGTTTATCTTGATCAAGATGAGATTGATGTGAGATTGTTCTTGATCAAAGATATGATTGGTGTGAAGTTGTGAAGTAGTCATTTTGTTTGAAGAAGATGAAGGTATGGATGAATTAAGACCATAGAGAAAAGAAAATATTGATATTAACGAGGATTTGTAGGATGATGTATCATTTTCTCCCTTTAAGTCTTCAATTTCATATTTCAAAGATTGAATGTATTTTGATAGGGTTGCAATAAGAATCTCTTCTTCCTTGTTGTTAAGATCACAAGGTTTAGCCTATTTATTTTTAGCCATTGTAAGATTGTCTTGATGCTCTTGTTTAGAAGATTGGAGAGAATGTATGACGTGGGAATTGTTCTTGTAAATAGGATCAGATTATTAATGAGAACTCCTGGTCTGAACTGACATTAAAAATTGATGTGACCAAGAGTTAGAATCAACTAGGTTGATTAGGTAACTATCTAGATAAGGAAGTGATGGCTTGTCTTAAAATATTGGTGAAATGTGATTCTTTAATATTAATTAGGTTTTGATGATGAACTTGGTACAAGGTGTCAAGGTTAAGGGTTGATTGCCTGATAGGTGACACTTGTGAACAAGCTGATTAGGATTGATTTACGAATTGAGAATAAGACAAGTTGAGCACTCGATAAACCAGGATGAAGGACCAAGAGACCAAAAGTCACAATAGCAGGGGTACACGATTGATTTGTCACAAATATGATATAACTAGATTAGGACTCGATGATGTTAGGAATGAATAAAAATTTAACTAGATGACTGGACTTGAAGGTTAAATGATGATGTCACATGTCAAAATCACATTCTAGATTTTAACTAACATAGTCTTATACGACATAAAGAAGCCTCCGTACGATAATACTCAGCAGATGATATGATAATATGGTGAAAAACTTAGCTCATACGAAACATATCATAGGCTAAATTGATAATATCGTGAAAAGGAGTCCAAACCTTGACTCTGTAATACAAAAATTCTTACCGGGTGATACGACAATTTTCACCGGCTGATACGACAATTCTCACCAGCGGATACGACAATTCACTGGATGATACAAAAATCCTCACAAACTAATGTGATAATATGGTGAAATAGAGGTATAAAACCCTGGGTCGCATGATAAAGTTCATTGACTGACACGTTTTATGGTTAACTAAAATTTTTTCCACTTGTTTCTAGGACAATTTGTCAAATCTTGATGTTGTTTGGAAAATTTGATAAGTCGTGATTGTGTTTGGATAAATTTTGTCATTGTTTCTAGTTTTGAACACACACATCAAGAACATGAAGGTAAATCAATCCAAGCACACATTAGCCCTACAAGAATTGGCATAGCATGAAAACCTTTGCTCGCAAACTTAGGCACACTTCAAGAGCTAATTACAATATGACTGTTAGAGTAGTCATAGTATAGCTAATAATTAAATCATTTAATTATTAGTCTATTTACTCTATGCTTAAGTTATACTTAGGCAGCTTATAATTCTTTAGGGTTTTCCCCTTTACGGTTTCGGTATCCTTTTATAAGGACTCGCCACTTTACTTTTCATTAAGGAGAAGGAGATTGTATTTTGTAATTTATTGTTGATAATATAGAATTTTTTATTCTGTCAACATGGATATCTCATCTCTGGCTTTTTGGCCACCATAGCCATTCTTCTCTTCTGTCTTTGCTTCTTTCTTGTGACAGTCATGCATGCAAGTGTTCTTGGGTGGATTTGTGTTTCTCAAATCTAACATGGTATCAGAGCTCTCATGTTGCTCGTTGTTCTCTTTTGTTTGAAGCAAGCTCATCGCAGTACAGGGGTTTGAAGTTCTCTAGTCTTTTCTGGCCTTTTTTATTGGTTCTGGGGGGTCTTTATTTTTTGGAGCACTTTGGACCAAAACCAACCTCACGGTTGCGTCCAGAAGGCCCAAAAACCCCAGAATCCATATAAGGTTTGTTCGATTTGGACACCGGAGCCTCGGGGAGAAATTTCTTGGCCTTCTAGAGCCGTACGGGCACGTTTTTCGATGCAAAATGGAAAAAAAAATATTTTTGGCATTTTTAAAACACGCGCAGTGTATTTTGGGGCGCGCTGCCCGCAACCCCCCCCGCCACTGGCCCACGCCACCCCTGCGGCCCCCGCCGCCCGGCCACCACCGAGCTCTGTGGCCCCCGCCGCCCGGACCGCGCCGCTCCGCCCGACGCCCTCCGCCC
>MU225920.1:107061-171536 GCA_018584345.1 Thuja plicata
AAATGTAGAATGTAGAAAGGTAGGATGTCTTCAATCTCTTGCTTGTGGATCTCCAACACCAAGTCTTGAATGGGTTCTTGAATTTGGAATAGGCTTGGAAGAAGGTGGATGGAGAGATCACCAAAAGAGCACCTTGTAGCTTCAATTCTTCAATGACCTCCAATGGATCTCCTTCATGAAAATGGATACTTGAATGGATGAATGCTTGCTTCAAATCTTGCTTGATTGCTTGCTTGAATCACCCTTCAAGATGTCTTGAGAATGCTTGATCACGATTAGAAGACTTAGCTCACTTGATGATGGTTAGAGAAAATGAGAGAGAAAGCTTCCCTTTTATATGAAATTCAGGCACAATCTTCCAAGGAGGCCTACATAGGAGAATTAAATTCCCATTAAAGCCTTTACCCCTAGGAGAGGACCTATATTAAATATAATTTCAGAATTAATGCTTCGGAACCTGAAACAGCTGACCCGGAAGTGGGAAATACTTTTTGCAAAGGTCGACCTCCTGAAACTGCAAGACCCCAGGATCTCAACCCTCGGTCAAGGTTGAGGTCAACCCTGACCTAGGTCAAGGTCGAGGTCGACATAGACCTAAAATGTCGACCTTGACCCTGAAGCCCAGAATCACCAGTCTACCATACAGAATGCATAAATCAGGCCAAACAGGAGTGGAAAGAGGAACATAACAGGGAGGAAGCCATGTCAAGATCAGGAACCCATTCAAGGCACTTGCCATGACCCCAAACCACTTACTCGAAAGGCTAAACACATCTATAATGGAAGTGTTTCCATTTTCCGACTATACAAACATGTATACCACAATGTAATGATTTACATGTGTAAAACCCTTTCGAGAGAAAAACCTCACACTCTAAAATTCGTCCAGTATATTATTCAAAAATAAACAACAAATTGCAATATACTTTTAGAGCAAGATTCTCATGGGAGTATCACCAACTAGAGATCTAGAGGTAGCTTGAGAGCTATAATACTCTTACACAATATCTATCTTACACACACACACACAACTTCTTACACAAGAGTATCACCATCGAAGATCCAAAGGCATCTCAACAAATATTAGACTCTTATACATAACCTCTATCTTACACACCTAATCTATATAAAATACAATACATTTAACCGTCAAATGGTGTTACAAAACCATACGCTGAAAACCATCTAAAAAGTGGTACCCATTTTATCTCCAATCAAAGATGCCCTATGATGTGTCAAAAAATAAACCAACACATGTAGCTACCTTTTACAACTCATTTATGTGTCCAACACAAATTTTTATTTTTTATTTTAGGAGATGCAACTTTAGAAGGCCATACATTTTGAATTGGGTGTATGATTGACAAACCATTAGAAGCACTAAAAAGATAATAACATGATCTATAAAGATAATACTGACTATGCCAATTACAAACACTTTTGGGTTGTTTAGGAGCCTCTAAGGCCTTTAAAGTTGACTTCAAAATTTTCTTTGGAAACTTCAAAAATAAAAACTTTAATATCTTCAAATCTACACACGATCTTGCAACAAAAATTTATCAGCATGCTTATCTAACCAATCTGTGATTTTGGGAAAAAAATTGGACCAATCCGTGCTTAAAAGTAAAACTTCCTATAAATAATAACCTTTTAAATGCAAGGTTGAGACACTATTTTCTAAAAATTCTTCCACTTGTCAAACACCTTGCAATATAAAAGGGAGTGTCTACACAATTATTTTAATTGGTTAAGGCCATGAGACCCATAGATTCCAAACATCATCTAAACTTATTTGTGCTCACAACCTTAGTTAACAAATTTCTAACATTCATCAGAGTCTCTAACTTAACCAACTTCACCCAACCATCCTCAACCATATCTCTAACAAAATAATATTGAACTTCAATGTGCTTGGTCCCACAAAAAAATCAAGCTCTTAGCTAAGTAGATCACACTCTAACTGTTATAATAAATTTTCATTACTGCTTACTCTATTCCAATATCTAAATACAATATCTTAAGCCAAATGTCTTCTTTAGAAGTGTGAGTAGTTTTCATATACTCAAGTTAGTAGTGGACAAAGCAACCATAGTTTGTCAATTACTCAAGCAACTGATTGCACCACCAAATTAAGTAAACACATAAGCACGAGTAGATATTTTGCTATCAATATCACCTACCTAGTTTGAATCCACATAATCATGAATATCAAGGAAAATCTTGTCTCATGTCAAATTACCAAGATAAAAAAAAAAAAAATACTTAGAGCTACCATTGAAATATTTTAAGATTCTTTTAACAACATCGAAATGAACTCTATCAGGATTAGACATCACACACACACACACACACACACACACACACACACATATATGTGTGTGTGTGTGTGTGTGTGTGTGTGTGGAAAGAACTCCCATTGTTTGGACTATGTTTGGCCTTGAACAAACCAAAGCATATATCAAACTTCCAACTACACTCTGGCAGGATACTCTACTTGTGTCTTCCATCTCTAATTGGGATGTACGATAATATGAAATATACAACTTTGTTCCAACTATAAAAGGAACTTATAATGGTCTAGAATCTTGCATGTTGAACCTCTGTAAAATTGAGTTCACATACTTACTCAGCCTAGCAATAAGTTTTTGTTCTCTCTATCTCTTCTAATTTCTATCCCAAGAATGTTTTTAGCTACACCAGGATCTTTCATGTCAAATTCAGCAGCAAGCTGAGACTTTAGTTCTGAAATCATACATTTACCTTTATCAATGAATAATTTTAATGCAATTTATAAAAAATGATCACCATAAGATTTATAATAAACAAAGTGATATTATTTAAAATGTACAAATGTCAAACTCAACACATATGTGTCAGATTTTTGGTACCACATCAAGGACTCCATTTAAGGTCGTAAAAAGATTTCTTTAATTTGCAAACCAAATTACTTCTACCTTTGACCACGTAGTTCTCTTCTTGTATCATATAGATATCCTCCTTCAAATCACCACGAAGGAAAGCAACTTTCACATACATTTTCTTAACCTCTAAATCATAAGCAGAAGCAATAGAAAGTAAAAATCTAGTTGATGTCATTTTTGTAACATGAGAAAATATCTCACCATAAGCAACATTCTCAACCTCAAAGTAGCATTTCACAACCAACCATGTGTTATACTTCTTGATACCTCAATCTACACCAATCTTTTTTTGAACACTAATTTACAACCAACATGTTTTTGTCCTTACAGAAATAGTATAAGATCTTATGTATCATTCTTTTTAAAAGATGTCATTTCTTCATCAAGATAAATTCTCTATGATTCTACTTCATTCATACCTAATGCATCTTCTACATATCTAGGTTCATCTATAATAGTATTCGAATAAAAAAATACATCTCGAATCATTGGGTAAATACCTTTCAAATGGTTGGGTATGCCGCACAGACCTTAAACAAGTCAAGTTGGAGATTCTTCCTCCTCTGAAGATTCAAAGCTAGACGAGCTCTCCTCAACTTCTTGTCTATCTGGGGGCCCCGATTCAAATTTCTCAAGCATAGAAGGATTACTTTGTTTTGGCTGCAATATAACAAAATGATGGTTAATTTCTCTAAAAATTCAACACTTATGTGCAACAAGCTCCCAAAGTTTATATCCTTATGTGAAACAAGGTCCCATAGCTTGTATCCTTTCACGCCATAGTTGTATCAGATAAAGCTACATTTCACAACCTTATTCTCTAACTTTGTTTTCTTATCCTTTAGCACATGTGCATTTGTCTTACAACTAAAGAATCTAAGATTTCCTGATGGAATGTTATGACCCAATCATGTCTCCATAGGTGTTCTATCAACAAGAGCTAATGTGGGAGACCTACTAATCAAGTAGCAAGCAGTGGCATCAACTTCAGTAGAAACCTTTTGTTCTAGGCCAACACCACTTAATATACTCTTAGCCTTCTCAATCAGTGTCATATTCATCCTTTCTACAACTCCATTTTGTTGTGGAGAAGTCATAGTTGTATTTGGTCTATGAGTGCCACAATCTTTACAAAATCATTAGAACAAAATTCATCGTCATTTTCAATCCTCAAAAAAATATTTTCTTTCCAGTCTATAGCTACCCATTGTTTCAAATTATTTATATTGACAAAAAAGGTCAAATTTACTCTTTATAAAATATACCCATGTACTTATGTTATATTCATCGATAAATGAAACATAATAAGTGGAATTTTCAATGGAGGGTACATCTACAAGACCAAACACATCATTATGAATAAGATCCAACACACCACAAGATATAAGGTATGTTGGAGTATTGATTAATAAGAACTCCCTCATGACTAATATGTGTAGGATTAACATTTTGTATAGAGGTAGCCATGATAGGTGATGTATATGTAGAAACATTAGGTAATGGTGTGGGTATAAGAATCAAATTATCAACTTGATTTATAGGATTAGGGTAGTTAAGCACTTCAACAAAACTTTTTTGTGCATAATATTAGTGTCAACAATGCAAGCAATGCCACACAACAATTTCATACCATGTTCATCACTTTGAATCATTTAGTTACTAGACATAATAACCCATCCAAAATAACCCTATATTAAATTACCAAGCGGATAACAAAGATGGCACACAATGGTTTATTAATTCCTTGCCTTTGTATGCATATCAATGTCAAGTGTTATTTGGTTGCAACATGCATTCAAATATGGATTAATTTAATGTAGTGTTATTTTTTTCAGTGGGTTATTATTACCCCAAGATATTTTCTTGTTGGGTTATTTTGTCATGGGTTTTTTTGGTTGGGTTATTTTGTCATTTAATTGAACCATTCTCCTCAATCCTTTAATCAAGGGGATTTCCTCACTATTTTAGTGTTCTTGACCCATCCTTTGTTAAAGCCTATCCAACTCATGGTCAAGCTTCCCCAATTGGTCAATAGATACTCATGTTAAGGAGTCATCCTCATCATGAGAACTATAGGAGAAATGGTTCTCCACAATGTTACGTATGTCTTGCGTGGGAATAGAAGTTTCACCCAAGTTCCCATGGCATAGGTTAGTTAACTCAAGCTCCACACCCTTGGTATTCAAATTTTGGCCAACCATAACTCTATAACTTCTTCTCATATGGATATTAGATGTAGGACAAAGGGTCATGAAACTCGTACATAAAGCTAGATTTAAGAGAGATTATTAAACAATGTGAATTCCCTATAGAATGATCAATTGATCATTGCATAAATGATTGTGTGTCATCCTAAAATGTTAGCACCCATAATTGGATGCTCTATTAAGCCCCATTTTGGTGATTTTGAGACATGGTGTTTGTTATGCTCGATCCTATCAACCTAATTCTTTTTTTATCACATCTTTTTCACAATCCCAACACCTAGTTAAAATTTTAGCTCAAAACCCTAGGTGCATAATGTTTCAATCGTTATGTACCCTAGAACATAATATTTTAGGCATTATGTTCCCGCTTGTTTTGGCTCAAGTTTGGCCCAAAGCCCTATGTGAGGATTTTACTGGGAAATTAGATCCTATGGTCGACCTCGCTTACTTTTGAATCCCAAAATTTTGGATGAAGTATATAAACACATTATCTCTCCTCATTTTTACAAGCATTTATACACATTCATTATCAATTGCAAGCAACCAAGCATTTTCAGCAAATCAAGCAATCAAGCATTCAAGCAATTGGATTCAAGATTTGAAGGCAAGTGTCTAAGATCTAGTTTCTTCTCAATCATCCAAGTTAATTACAAGGAAATATTCTCCATTAAATCAAGCTTATCTCTCCTTATGGTCAAGTAGAGGAGTTCCCAATCAAGTAATAAAATCCTTCCTTCCATCTGCATGCATTATTCCTTCATTGCAAGTGATTATCAACCGTATTTACATTGATGATCTATGAGTGGCGTTCATAGATCCATACATTTTTGAGGGCATTCTTTATTCTATTCTACATTCCAAGGTCAACTCCTTGGATTCAAGCACATTCAAACATCTTTATGGGTATGAATAATTTATACATCTATCCACAAGGGTTTATGCAAGGTGAGTCAAACATTTGGCTTTTTACATACTTTCCTTTATGCAATTTCCTTACATTTTAAATGTTGAGTCCTAAAAAAGGGGTTGACCAAGGAATTCCCATTTTAACCAACATTTTCTCCATTTTTCTAAGTGCAGAAACATGTTATAGAGTTGTTGAATATTTTCTGGGTAGATCGGAACAACCAAAGAGTCCCTAAAAGTTTCAGTCAAAAGTGCTTGGAACAAAATGCCTAAAATGTTTTATTCCTAAGTACGGAACGACTAAGATGTTCTGTACCCTACAATTTTATTCCAAACTTAATCCCAAGTCAGTACAACAATCTGTACCTCGATTCATCTCATTTATGGTTTTTAGCAGTTAGTTATCAATTTATTATTTCTAATTTTGTCTTTATTTGTCTATTTTACCTTCCACATTGCATTTTTTCCATTTTCCATTTTAAATTTACACATTTTTAGTGAAGGATCATTGTCCCATTCAACTCTTAGGTTCCTACTTGAGCCTATTGGGACATCTTCTTTCTGAGTGTGCAATTTGGAAAAGGAGGAGTTATCTACCCCTTTGCATTGCTTCCATTTTCCTTATGTAAAAATTATAAATATGAATTAATTAAGTACACACAAATCATATCTAAAAATTAAAATTAGACGTAAGCATAAGATATGTCAGGCTCACCAAAATGTATTTTTATGGGAAATAGGGTTCAGAAGTGTATGCGTGCAAAATAGGAATTGATCCTATTTCCCTTTGAATTGCATTAAAGAGAATCAACCCATTTGGCTCAAACTCAAATTTGAGTAAAAAGGATTGGGCACAAGGCAAATTATTCACTCCCTGATTGAGTTGAAAATAAGCTATGGAAAGATGTGAATTGAATGTAAGGTATAAGGTTGATAGTGTGAAATTATCAGTAATCAACATGCATAGAAAGTCTCAGATCAAATATGCAGACATGGAGTACAAATCTAGAAATGAGAGACATAAAGGAACCTGTATTTATTAAAATATGAGCCTAAAAGTGGAGGATAATGTTGGTTTTGGATACCCTTGTTTAGGAATATTGGATACAGACAAAGGATGTGTTTTTCATGATTAGGATGTTGTTTTGAACCTTTTGTGAGAGTTTCATCAAGAAAGCGTCAGACAGTGACGAAAAATATTGTCATTGTCCCTACCTTTTCACCGTTACAAAATCTGGTTATGTATGTCTATGTCTACTCTTCTTTAATCTAGATTCTTTTCTTTGGATCTTGTTACATGCATACATAAAAGAGAAAAAATATTGTTGGGTTTAGAGGGGTTTTCCTAGTGTTAACCCAGGGCTTGAAATTAACCCTATATGTGAAATGTAATTTACTTGAAAGTGTGCTTGGAAAGGGTAGAGGCTAAATTTGATGTTGAAATGGAATGTTATACTCTCGTAAATATACTTTTCGTTGAAGTCTCCAAGAAAATGTTGATGTTGTCATGCATAATTGGCTTCATAATAACTTGATCGTATATGTTTTCTTGAATGCTTGAAATCTAAACTTGACCTCTCCTTTACCACCTTCGAAATGATTGATTGGTTGCTCATTAATATGACATGTGATGTATAGATTCTTCTTCCTTGATAATTGATGTCTCAAATGAGGGGGTAAGGATTGCTTTTATACCTTACCTCATTAAATGTATTTGAATATTCTAAGTAGGCCAACATGGAGAAAGAACTCCACTCCATATGTTTTTATTGTTGGAGGGTCCAAAATTGAGCCCCTTTAAGAGCGAAAAGTGTGTATGAGATGCGATTGTCTAGTTTATCAGGGGTGAACAAAGGCCAATGAGCCCAGTGGCATATATAGTTGTGTATTTGAAGCCAATGTGAGTATAATCAAATACGATCAAAGCACAAAAGGCCAGAACACCTAAACGAGGCTTGGGCAAATATGAAATTATACAAGGATACAATTTACAATGCTATTCATTAATTAAGTTCAGGAGGGTGGTAGAAACATGACTATTTCCACAACTTTGTTAAAGACAGAAATCATAGGAATCATATCACTACTATTTTTTCCTCTTAAGGAAATCAACTTTCTTCATTTAACAAGGTTTCAATGGAGGCTACTGAGCTTTATTCCACCTTGTTTACAAAGGATCCTCCTTGCAAGGAAAGGATAAATTTTTATTATGGATTGTATTCCTTCTTTAATTTTTGTTAGAGTATCTATTTATCTTCACTTATTAATTAGATCACGTTGATTTAATTATTAAGTTGTCTATGTACTCTATTTTCACTTAAGTTGTCTCTTAGGTGCATATAATTAATATTATATATTAATTATATTGCGCAACCTAGCTTTTACCTTTTTAGGGTTTCATTCACCTTTAAGGTTGAACTTTTGTAATTATTGTTTCATTACCTTGGAATATAATTTGCTCTCACTCCGCTGAGATTTTCCAAGTCTTTGCTTTTGTCACTCTGGTTTCCTTTCAGCAACAGGTTATTTGCATGCAGGTGTTCTTGGCGATCTGTGAAGTTGGATTTCTCAACTTCTACATGGTATCAGAGCTTCCCTGCTGCTGCCTGGTCTGAGGGTTTTTGAAGTCGTGACTTGCAGCCGAAAGCCACAGCTCATCTAGGCCTTTTCCTTCATTTTGGAGGAGGCACTATTTTCTGGAGCACTTTGAGCCAAAACAGACTCCACCATTGCGCTTAGAAGGCCCGAGAGAGTCGAAAATCATATAAAGTTTGCTGGTTTTGGTCACAATGACCCCAGAGGAAAATTTTCTCCCTCCAAGGCCGTACGACATGAATTTCGAGAAAAAAAAATAAAAAAATAAAAAAAACATTTTTTGCACATTTTTTGGGGCCTACGCAGCTCAGCCGAGGTGTGCCACCCCCGTGTCACCCCGGTGCCACCCCGGCCCGGCCCGCACCGACCATCGACAGAGCTGCTGCCCGGGAGCAGCCCGGCTGCCACCGCCGGACCACATGCCAGCGATAGGTGATGTCAGCAGTGACGTCACTTGCCATTTTTTTTCCCGGCAGTTTTTTCAAATTTTTTTCGGCAACTTGTGATTTTTTAGGCAACAGGGAAAAAATTTCGGCTGACGGTCCTCTGACGACCATACGACTATCAAATTTTTTGCTGCAGACGGGCGACGGCCATTTGACCGTCAAATTTTTTCCCGTCTCTAGTTTTTTCCAGAGAGTTGTTTTTCAAAGGCATTGTTGGTTTTTTGGCCATAACTTGAGCATACGGTGTCCGTTTTCAAAAAATGAAACATCGTCAGAAAGGTGTTTCTGAGCCGGATGCAATGGTGCTAGTCTTGATTACTGATTCAACCGTTTGATCTCTCTTTTTTGGCATTGAAGTAGAGGCTTTTATTTCCTCCATCTTTGCATCTGGCGTCCAGGTTTTCTTCTCATTTTTTATGCTTTCAGTAATTGTTTCTTTGCTGTAAAGGGGATAGAATTATATATTGTGGGGGGTATTTTTCTTTCTGTCATTTAAATTCAGAAATGACCCTTCTACTTCCGTCTTCTTCTTCTCTCAATGTCAGACCCCTTTGTGGCCTAGCTGACACTACACAATTATCACACCTGGAAAGCACACATGACTAGGCTACTCATGTCACGTGGCTTATGGTCATGTATAGATGAAAACCAACTTGTCTTGCAGTGTCCTTTTGAGGTTCTTCAGCACAGTAACAAAATGGATGAAGTCACGGGCTTGATTGCACTGAACATCTCCGACAATCTCCTTTTTCACCTGGATGGTTTGACAACTCCTAGGGCCATTTGGGGCAAGTTTTCAGATTTTTTTGGTACAGTGAATGAGTTCCGGGCACTACAACTTGATGCAAGGCTAACCACTTTGACACCTACCAGCTTTCCCACTATGGAGGACTTCTTGACAAAGTTCAAATCTCTGCGCTCAGTTTTGCAGGGATGTGGGAGAAACAAGACAGATGATGAGTGTATCTTCCTGATACTCTCAAAGTTGAGAGGACAATATCATATCTTTTCTTCTACTTTCTACTCCACCATGGATGCTTTAGGTACTAGACACACCATGCCTTCATTCGAGACATTCTGTGATCGGTTGACACGAGAATAGGCAAAGATCCAATAGATAGATGCTTCTGGCTCTTCTAGCCAAGAATTGGTTGCTCAGTCTTCGCAGGGGAAACCAAAATAGAAAGCCAAACCAAAGAAAGAGTGTTCCTCTGAACCTGCACAAAAAATTGATTCCAAACCTCTAGCTAACCCTTCCAAGGGTAAATCTTCTTCGAAGTTTACTGAGTCTACCTTTAAGGTTGAAATTTTGTAATTATTATTTCATTAGCTACTTCCTAGATCTAGCAAGATCCTCCCAACCCTAAACCCATATAGATATAGTCTCAAAAGATTAATTCAGGCAAAACAAAAGGCAAAATTGACATTCTTTTAACTCCCTAAAATTAACGATGGGTTTTTATTTTCTCCAAAATGAGCCTACAATAAAAACTAAAAAGAGAAACCCTCCAATTTTAGGTTTTTTTTATAATTATCTAGGTAATTAAATGATGCAAGAGAAGAGCATACTCAATTTTACCATATTCGCTAAGATATCCCATCTAGCAATAGATAGAACCCTTAGAGTTGAGAAGAGTTTTGTGAGATTGAAGATTTCATACCATGTAGGAGTTGAAGATTTGCTCAATACTCCAAGATCTCATTCAAAAACAAAGATAATTTTCCACAGGAGTGTATGTAAGATATGACCTTGCTTGATATTAATATTTATGAGATATGATACAAAGTGAACAATGATATTTGATTATATAAGCAAGGTGAGTGATATGATTAAACAAGATGTTGACATATGTCTTAATCCTATAAAATGAGACAATTCAACATAACAAATATGGGGGCCTTAGGGGATTCTTCAACTTGTAAAGATGGATTAGGCAGGGGGATTCCCTTTCACCTTATCTTTTTATTATGTTGGTTGAAATAATTAGAAAACATATTTTAAGGCTACTTGACTATGGATTCTTAAGGGAATCTAATATGCTACTTCCCTTAAACCTTTTTCCATCTGACAAGTTTTTGATGACATCATTCTATTTAGATCTTCTTTGGTTGTGGAAAATAGGAGATGGAAAGCCTATTTTTAAAATAAGTATCTTGTTATTTTTTGTCAATGCTTTAATTATGAGAATATTAAGATTTACTTTTCAATAGTAACTCTAAGTTACTACCGAAAGTTTAAACCATTCTTAGTAGTTCTTGTGTTTTTCTTCCTATCATATATCTTGGGCTCCCACTCAGTGTCAAAGAAGTCAATCCCGCCTTTTTAAACTCAAAATTAAAAAGACTCTAGAAAAAATGGTTGGGTGGAAAGGTAAATAAACTCTTGAGTCATGTGGGTAAACTCTAATTGCTTGTTGCCTCTTTGCAAGGCATATTGAATTGGTTTCCAACCCTTTTCAAAATTCTTGTATTTATTATTGTCTGATCCTTTGCTCTCATTTAGGAATAAGTCCTCAAGAATTACTATTTTTCTTAGCAAAGCAGTCCCTTAATATTTTCTATTATTTGCCTGGAGACCACCATTAGCCACCTAGCTATTCTATGGAGTATCATAAAAAATTGGGGGTGTGCCTGTGAACAAAATGCTTTATTCACGATGAAATTAAATATGTTTGTGGAAAAATTACTTATAGTGGGTATTGTTGAAATGAAGAGCTTTAAACATATTTTTTCTATATAAAATTTATGGATCTAGATATCTTTAAATCGATAACATATGTGGATAGTGTTAATTACAAATTTTTACCACTTAACTCTTACTATATGTTGTGCCCAACAAGTAGCAATTTGAACAATAGTTGTCTCATATGTGATGACTTTCTATACTGACTCCTTGCTTATTTTAGAAGATGCAACTACCATCTTATGATTTTAAAATAAACTAAAAATAACCAGTATGCTTTTAACTTGAAAGCAAATCAGGAAGGGAAGTTTTAACTAGAAATTTTTTAAAGGCGAAAAATAATCGAGTTTGAATAACACAACTGGAACACAAAGTTCCCTAAATAATAAAATTCACTTAAACATCTACATATTACTATTCAATTTCACACAAATTTGAATACTGAACAACAATCAATAATTCAAACTGATTGAACATAAATCAACAAGCAAATGATAATATCCTATAGTAATTTTCATTCAACATAGGAAGAAAGACATTCCATAAACTATACTGCTCAGTTCATAATTCATAGAAGATTACTTTCAGATACTCTAGTCATTCTAGGTTTTTTTTTCTAATTTTTTTAATGTTCATCCCTAACAAAAACAATAAAAAACAAATAAATATCACCAATATCCAGGATTGACTTTGGTAACCAACGGTTTCTTGAAGATAACCATCCCAAAGATTAGATACAATTTTAAAAGCATTTAAGTAAACATAACATAAAACATAAAGATGGCCCTCTAGAGTCCATAGTTTTCGAGACATGAAAAATATGAAATTAAACAACAAAAGAACATTAACTAACAATTCTCCATGTATGCATCTGCTTCCGCTTCTTCCAACTCATCCAACTCCTATTGTACTTGTACTATTGCATTTGTCGCATCATCTTGGGACTGTTGTGCTACTTGTGGATTTATCTTCTTTTTGTATGCCCTAAATTTAATAAGGACTGGTGATATCTCTTCTTCTATGGGCTAAAATGTAGCTCCAACCCTTATTCCTCACTTTGACACTTTCTTTCTAACCTAAATAATTTACCATGGGATGTCTTTGATCTCATCACTAACTGAGTCCAACATTGTGATTGCATGCTTTATTTGTTTTAGGGACTTAGACTCACCCTTAGTTGTAGAGACGTCATCTTTGACCCTATGATGAAATTTTTCTTTTACAATATCTCCCTCTAGAATTTATTTCCCATCATCCCCAAACATGTTTATGCCCATTTTGGAAAAGTGTCTTCTAATATCATTTTGGAGATTCGTGTTTTTAACGATGGATTTTATATGACTAGATTAGAGCTCCTTTTCAACACGGTGTTTCCAATCCAACATTTCTACCCAAACAGTGATGTTATTGGGGTTGGGATTATCAATGACACTTTTCAACGTTAAGACATAGGGAGGTGGTTTGGGTATTTCCTACATCTCCAGGAAGGCAGTGACTAGCCAACCAGTCTTTTTTTATACTTTCCACGTAGTTAAACTCCGTGAAGAGTGATCGTTTCCTTCAATGTGTCATAATTTCTTAGGTCATGTTCAATGAAAGACAACCCTTTGATGATCATTTGGCTTGACCATTTATCTATTTCTTTAGTGATTGCTTGTGCTCTTTTAAAAAATTCTAACTTATCAGAGTTGATAAGCTTTGTAATAGATACTCCTAAGGATGAGCTAGTTGGGACATTTTTAGTGGACTAGGTGGATCAGATAAAAGATGTGAGGGTGTCCACATATTGAATGAGTTGTCAATTTTTCTTTTCTATAGCTTTAATTATTTTGGACAGTACAAAGGCATAGAACTCAACATGGTATATATCACCTTCAGTGGTTGAGGGGCCCATGTCAATTCTACCTATGTTGAACTCCCCTTCTGTAATTTCCTGGTCATTCTTTTCCACACTAGGATCAACAATTTCTAACCCATGATGTTCAATTTGAGGATCCACAATCATTTTGGCCATTCGCCTTGCCTTCTTAGGGTTGAGAGTTTCACCTAATAGGCGTGCAATTGTATCAAATTTAATCTATGTGATTGGAGAGTATTGTTTTTTTTTTTTTTCAATGACCTTTTTGAGTCATGGGGTGGATGAGGTACTTTTTGGAACTAAGTACTAACAACATAATCATGTGGTATCACAAAATCATTAGATATGGGCATTTAGGGAACTTCATCTATCAGAGAGACTAAGGGACTTTTTTCTCCTGATTGATTTAGGAACAAGGTATAATATTCACTTGATCTTGTTTGCAATGGTGTTCTTATTTTCTTAGATGATGTGACAATACTTACTTCACATACAAATTTTAATTTTTGACTCTTCTCCAAGGGGTCATTATCTCCACTAGATTGTGAACCTACTCAAGATGCACCAGCTTGTGATGTCAAGTTCTCGGGTGTTCTTTGGGGTGTATGTGCATTAGCATTGGTTTCTTTGGGTGTTATCCCATGTGATGAGCATCCAAAATGAGTTCTAACCTTACTGTCCCATCATACATGTGATCTGCTCAAAACTTGAGAAGTTATGACTTTGATATCTATCTCTTCTTCATTTTCTAACCACTCAAATGGAGGTAAAACAACATTATGATATGAATCATCAATCATACATGTACCATCATCTTTAACACATTCAAGAATAGAGGAAATAACATTAAAAGAAATAATTTGATCCAAAGTCAATCTCATAAAGATTCTCCTGAAAACTTCATTTTTATCAGCACAATCTTCCCAAAAGTTCTCTAACTTTGGTACATGGACATATTGGGTGGCCCCGTAAATTTTGTTTGACAAACCCTTTACTATCAAATAGATTCTCAAAGTCAAAGAGCATAAGAGAAACTCAACCAACAATCTATCAACGACTTTGGCGGATTCATCACTTTTACATTAAAAATGGGACAAATTCGTGGGAAAATAATATCCTTTCTTCCTTTTGAACATATTTAATATTCACATACACTATTTGGAAACAAAGATCCAAGAAAATAAGATAATCAGAGGCAAACCTAGGTAGTTTCAAGGGTGCCTTTTCATAACCTCTAATTCTCAAATGTGAAAAGATTTTAAATTGTATGTAGAAGCTATCATTACTCCAAACCAAGGCCTTAGCCTCCATAGAGAGTCTCTTCTTAGGGCACCCCTCAATACTTTTCATGAGTGTCATAAAGAAAATATCATGGACACGAGAAAACCCTTTCATGCCTTCTCCTTTTGTTAGTTAAGGGAGATAATTATAAATAGGGGAACCCTCTGCAATGTTACCTTCTTGTCTCAGGCCTAAACAAGACAATCTAATAATAGAGAGCACATAGAAGAGCACAAAGCGTAGATGAAACTACCTCTTTTCATTAAAATTTACAATTTGTTCATGCAACAAGTCACTTATCATTTTTTCCCAATCAACCTAGTTCTTGTAATCACAAATGGTAAGGATAAAATGACAACATCCACTCCCGTAAATATTCAAATTCATGCCTACCAACCACATGACACACTGGGACAATGATATCTAAAACTTCTTCTTGGAATGATTCTATTTTTATTTAGGAGAGTAATTTAGACTTTCCCGACCGAGGGATTTTCAAACAACTCTTAGCAATAGCGTTGAGATACTAGTCCACCTGATCACGGAAGTGCTAGAATAACTGAGAGGTGGGGTGAATCACTTAGAATTAGTTTCCTCACAAATTATCCTACAGTCCCAAATTCCTCCAGATGTATATCAAAACAAATTCAAACATATAATTCTACTTAGTGAAAATGTATTCTGTAATCTCAAACTTTCATCAATAGTGTTTACCGAGTATCAATAAATTAATACTGTGATTACCGATCTAGGTCAATAAAGTAAAGTGTAAAGTAAAATAACAATCCACAACATTCAGGCACATTGACACATATATTTTTAACATGGAAACCCTTCTAAGGGAAAAACCACCTGGGACCGGTAACCCAAAATATTTTCACTCTTCTAAAGTGAGTTCGGTGAAGAGCCAACCCTGTTAAAGGTTACAATGCACACTGTTAAATGTGACCTAGTTAGAGGATTTAAAACTAACAGTTCTCTCTTGACCATGCATTCACTATGTGGTCAACAAGAAAATACTCAACATTCATTGGAATGTCATTATAATAACTTCACTGTCCTACTCGGTTAAGAGATTTATCTGTAACAATGGTTAAACTGATACAATAATGATCTGATTTGAATACAACTCTGATTTGCAAATTTTTAGATCTATGCTAAGTACATAATACCTTGATCAATTTGTTCACTTTAGTTATTCTCATACTTCATACTTGTTCTACTCGGTAATTCTCTTTCCTCTGTTTGCTCGGTGATGTTTGCAGAATACACTCAATTTTGTCTTTAACCAGTTTGATCAATCATGCATAAAATTCGCATGTGTGTGTCACAACATCATTTCAACACAATTTAAAATGAATCTCGTGTCTCTTATATATACATCATGTCTCATTTAATTTTGATCCTTAAGATTTTTCCGCTTAATTTCCATCGTTGATTTTCCCACTTGATCCATCCTCGACAGTAGTGTTAAAAACACGTTTCAATCTTAGGTGTCCGATCTTCCTTGAATTTTAATAACCGTTTGATCAAATAACAAACTTTATCTTTTACCTCAAAATCATCAATTTGCTATCTCATCATTCTAGTCGGCCTCGGTTTGATTGAATTGCTCTATCAATAGTTGTGTCGGTAATCCCTAGCTCGGTCATCACTGTGCTCGGTATACACTATATTTTACTCAGTTTACACTATCTCTCAGTGTATACATAACTCTTCATTTTTCAACGACATAAACATTGTTTGTTCCAAATCTTCAATCCATAACAAATGTTTTCCACCATAATAATACTCAAATAAGTTAACATTAATGACAATACATTAGTTGATAATGTTTATCATCACATTTGCAACTCGATTGAATATCAACAAATGAATTCAAACATACAATCAATTGTAGTTCATCAATCTCTCCCTTTGGCATTAATGGTAACACAATATGAAATATGCAATATAACAATATGCCATACAACAAATACCAAACTTTTGTTCTACAACTGCAATAATTCTGTAGCTCTCCCTAGCTTGAATATATAATACATATGTCAGTAAAAAAAATTCACCACGCAGATTCCTCCCTGCAGTTTTGACTTTTCAACTCTTGAATCTCTTTGTAGATTAGATATGTCTCTCACTTTCTATTTTCTCCCTTTAGTGGATAGATATTTCATTGAATCTTCTCTCCCTTTGACAACAATGCCAAAAAAGAAATAGGCAGCTCTTCAATAGCCAAATGAAATATCTCTGTTGTTCAGTGCAGTAGGTACCTTTTAGTGTACTGATATATCTGTGTTGGTCCATTTTAGCTTTACATCAACATGTCTGATATTCTGATTTCATGTAGGTTGATGTAACATCCTAATCAATTCAATTACCAATAGATAAGGGACGAACCCCTAGTCTACAGTACTGAAATGTATCCTTTGGTAAGGGTTTTGTTAATATGTCTGCAAGTTGTTCTTTCAATTGTACATATTCCAGTATTACTTGTTTCTCTTGTACTTGTTCCCTCGAGTAGTGATATTTTATATATATGTGCATTGTCTTTGCAGGCATCACAAGATTCTTTGAAACATTTATAGCACTTGTATTATCACAGTAAATTATCACTGGGTCAGTGATCTCTTCATTCATTCCTTTCAACAGTTGTTTGATCCATGCTATGTTCGAACAATTTGCAGCAGCAGCAACCTACTCTTCTTCCGCAGTTGACTGAGATATGCATCCTTGCTTCTTGCTTATCCAAGTAACTAATCTTTCTCCAATAAAGAATGCTCCACTAGTAATGATTTTTCTATCATCTATATTCCCAGTCCAATCAGCATCAGTATAAACTTTCAATTCGAACTTTCATTCTCTTGTGTACCATAGTTCATAATCCTCGGTATTCTTCAAATATCTAAAAATTCTTTTAACAATAGTCATATGTGATTCTCTAGGATTAGCAAAAAATCTTTCAACAAGTGTGTAAACAGCTTTGCTAATTTCTTCTCTCCAGTACGTTTGTGCAACATTCTTTTCAATCATCAGTGTTCTAGCACAATCAACAATTGATCTATTCCTTCTTTTAGCAATTTTGTTTTGTTGTGGTGTCCTCGGTGTAGAAACTTGTCTTTTGATTCCATACTCATTACAAAAGTTAGTGAACTCACCAGAAATAAATTCACCTCCTCTATCAGATCTCAAACACTTCAGAGCTCTACCAGTTTCTTTTTCCACTTTAGCTTTATACCACTTAAACATCTTAAATGCTTCAGATTTTTTTTTTAGGAACATGAGAGTCATCATCCTAGAGTAGTCATCAACATATAAAATAAAATATATGTCCCCATAATAGATTTGTGTTCTCATTGGTCTACACAAGTCTGTATGAACTAACTCCAATATATCATTAGATGAAAAATTCTTGCTCTTGAAACTAGATTTTGACATCTTTCCCATTTGATAATTCTTGCACATTACACGATCTGGTTTAGATAAGCCCGTTAAACCTCTAACTTTAATTTTATTACTAATCTTAACCATGTTGTCAAAATTTACATGACATGGTCTTTTATGCCATAACCATATGTCTTCATTCTTTGCCAATAAGCAAGTAGTTTCAGCTATGTCAAGGTAGAATAGGTTACCTTTAGATTGTTCACCAGTGCCGATCAATTTTCTAGTTCCATCATAGATTCTAGCTTTTATGTTTTTAAATGCAACTTGATGACCCGTGTTATTCAACTATGAAACACTCAACAGATTGTAGTTAAGTCCTTTTACCCAATAAGCATTTTCACACTTGATTTGATTATTGAGCATAATAGTACCTTTTCTTTTTACTTGACAAGGCGTATCATTTCCCATTCTTACATATCCACCATCATAATGTTCAAGAAATTCAAAACTTCCTTTATCACCAGTCATGTGATGTGTACAACCACTATCAATAACCCAAATATCATGTTTACTAGCTTTAGAGATAAGTGTTGTCTCTACATACCTTTCATCTTCATATGAATCATCTTTCAAAGCTACAAACACTATCTCAATATCTTCATCACTGTCAAAACCACTGTCATTATCTTTATCTTTAGCAATATAACAAGATTTCTTACCTTTATCTTTGTAATCTTGATTTTCTCTTTTGTCATACTGTCAGTTGCTTATGTAGTCTCACTCATCCTTTCTGTCATTAGATCTATCATTTCTTTCAACATTCTTTTTGTTAGGGCATCTTGCAGTAAATGGCCAATCTCTTTATAGTTAAAACATATCAAAGGTAGTTTACCTTTATATTTTCCTTTGCCTGTGTGCAATCTTCTAACCATTAGAGCTTCAAGTTCATCTAGTTCTTTGTCATCACTATCACTGTCACTGTTATTTCTGATTATGTGTTTGTTACTAGATTTACCAATTTTCAAAGCAGACATAAATGCGGATTCCATAGATGGTACAATATTGTTATCAAAGTTATTCAGCTCAAAAGAAATCAATCTTCCAACAAGACTATCAACAATAATGTTATTTCCAGGTGCAACTCACATTTCATGTATTGCAGAGACTCTTATAGAATAAATAGGCAATAGAGTTCTAAGAATCTTACTCACAATAGTGTCTTCCTCAATGGTTCCACCAGACCCTCAAATAACATTCACAACTTCCTTAAGTTAGGTACTGTACTTTGTTATGTTCTCACCTTCCTTCATTCTCATGTCATCAAACTTTCCTCAAAGACTTTCAGCTCTGGCTCTCAGTGCATTTGCATCTCTTCCATAAACTAGTGTAAGTTGATCCCACATCTGCTTGGCAGTTGTACATGTTTTGATATCTTCAAATTCTGCATCAGTAAGTGAAGAAGCTATCTCCACCATGATAAGGTTGTGTTCATGTTTTTCTTTCATCTGATTTACAGTCAAAGGTCTAGTAGGTAGAATTAATTCATTATCCAAATAATCTGCAAAGTTGTCTCCAATCCCTGATAGGTATAGTCTCATTCTTCTTTTCCATGTCGGCAAGTTATCTTTGTTCAGCTTCTGTGCGTCTCTCTTATACATCTTGTGATCTTTAGCTTAAGTCCTTCAAAACTTTCTTCTAAGCACTGTACGCTCTGATTCCAATTGTTAGAATAACTGAGAGGGGGGTGAATCAGTTAGAATCAGTTTCCTCACAAATTATCCTACTGTCCCAAATTCCTCAAGATGTATATCAAAACAAATTCATACATATAATTCAACTCGGTGAAAATGTATTTTGTAATCTCAAACTTTCATCAATAGTGTTTACCGAGTATCAGTAAATTAATACTGTAATTATCGATCTATGTCAATAAAGTAAAGTGCAAAGTAAAATAATAATCCACAACATTCATGCGCATTGACACATAGTTCTCTCTTGACCATGCATTCACTATGGGGTCAACAAGAAAACACTCAACATTCATTGTAATGTCAAAATAAGAACTTCATTGTCCTACTCAGTTAAGAGATTTATCTGTAACAATGGTTAAACTGATACAGTAATGATCTGATTCAAATATAACTCTGATTTGCAGATTTTCAGATATATGCTAAGTACATAATACCTCTGATTATTTTTTTCACTTTAGTTCTTCTCATACTTCATACTTGTTCTGCTCAGTAAGGCTCTTTCCTCTGTTTGCTCGGTGATGTCTGTAGAATACCCTCGGTTCTATCTTTAACCAGTTTGATCAGTCATGCATAAAATTTGCATGTGTGCGACACATCATCATGTCAACACGATTCAAAATGAATCTCTTGTCTCTTATATAGACATCATGTCTCATTTAATTTTCATCCTTCAATTTTTCCTGCTTAATTTCCATCGTTGATTTTCCCACTTGATCCATCCTCGACAGTTGTGTTAAAAAAGTTTCAATCTTTGTCATCCGATCTTCCTTGAATTTTAATCACCGTTTGATCAAATAACAAACTTTATCTTTTACCTCGAAATCATCAATTTGCTAGCTCAGCCTTCTAGTTGGCCTCAGTTTGATTAAATTGCTTTGTCAATAGTCGTGTCAGCAATCCCTAGCTCAGTTATCACTGTGCTCGGTATACACTATGTTTTACTCGGTTTACACTTGTCTCTCGGTGTATACACAACTCTTCATTTTTTGACCACATAAACATTGTTTGTTACAGATCTTCAATCCATAACAAATGTTTTCCACCATAATAATACTCAAATAAGTTGACATCAATGAAAATACATTAACTGATAATGTTTATCATCACATATGCAACTCGGTTGAATATCAACAAATGACTTCAAACATACAATCAGTTGTAGTTCATCAGGAAGAATTCCCACCCTAACTGTAGAGATAATTTCACCTTTCTTCCCTCTCAGGGATGTGTAGTGCGAGAGAAATATTGTCTGCATCAATTTTGACTACTAGAGTTTGATTGACACTGTAGACTTCGTGAGAGTCAAATCGATAATGTTGCACATGAGTGAAGACTAATTCCGAACATGCAATGATGAAAGGGTAACATCCAGCTTGAGACAAAGCATATTCTATAATTTTCTAAGTAATAGGGGGAGTTTTCTAGGTTCTGTAACCTTTTATTGATATTGTGCATTACAAATGACCCCACTTTTGTATATTTAATGAGGTCTAATTTACTTTCAATGAGCTGAGAGGCTTTGGGATCCATGAGAACATAAGAGTAAAGAGCTAGGTTTTCTAGCAAAGGATACGAGTTTAAAAAGGAATAGAACAAAGGATAATTGCAATAAGAATAGGTGTTCATGAATGCTAGCTCAACAAACCCTCTTTATCCTTTCAATGAAACCAAGGGAAATTGAAAATTTTAGTAAATTTAGACACAAGAAAGATTTTCGTCTTAATCTTGGTTTTCATGTTCTCCTTTGAGTGCTTCTTCAAATTCACCATAAGTTTCAAATGTGAATGATTAGAACAAAGGTGACATACATATTTATTCCTGGAGAAATTAACTCCTTTACTTTAGCGGCTACAATACTGCCTTGATGCTTGAAATCAAATTTTTAATTATTGTCCTATCCATCGAACATTAAAATTGGGACTTTTGCTTATATCACCATGCAAGTTACTGCGTGTGAAGTTGCTACCATCAGAACATTGGGCTATCACATCCTTTAAGAACCATGTAACAATATAAGTGTGTGCAATAAGATCGACAAGGTGCGATCGCTCAATATAAGACTAGTGAGGAACCCATTAACATGACATTATCGAGGGTCAGGTATCAGGTGGAACAAGACTTAAAAGAACCAAAAACTAATAAGCAACACTTCCACTGAATGATGATAGACCGACAAAGAAAGGATTAGGTCCCTTTATACATAAGCAATGCTTAACACCTAAAAAGAAAAGGTTGATCTGTCATTCAACCAATTTAAGAACCAACGAATGAGAAAAGGCCAAGATAAGGAGAATTTGTGACTTAAAGGAGCTAATTCAAAATTGTAGGGATAACGGGTAACATATAGATGTGTCTTTTATATGAGAAAAGATTGTCTATATGACAAATGTGCAGGGGTGTGTAATTAAATATAGTTTTTTAAATTTAAAAAAATATCCCATAAATTTTATTTTATCTCTCAACTTAAATATATGATGGACTTCAACATGCTTAATGAAAGCATGAAACACTGAATTGTTGATCACTTTGATTATGTTTGTAGCTTGTTGCTATCAATCTTTCTTTGTGCTTATCAATTTCGCCATAAGATTTAAACCTTGCCTTAAACACCCTTGATTATCTTTGTTCATTTTTTTCTTCCTTTTGAAGCATTATCTCTCAAAATGACCATAACAATTCTAATACCAACATTCCTTTCATTTCCTTTCTTTTGCTCATTATTATCCATAACAAGATGACCATGACAAAACATTTTATTGTTCTCATTCCACCTTAAATTTCAAATGTGCCTTGTCGTCATTTCTCCTTGTTTCATTTTCTGAAAAAAAAAATATTGACAATAAAATTTATGACCAAAATTTAAATTATTGCTACTTGGTTGCAACTGTGACTTACTTCTTGTATGCTAACTTATTGCTTGTATGGATTGAACCTAATTCCATTGAAGTGCACTATCAAATCCTCTAAGCCTAGATTTTCAAGATTGAAATCTTCTGTGAAAAAATATTACAATAATTGTATGAGACTTGATCCATCTATTGTGCAATTTATTTTTAGGTTTTGAGTACCTTGAATCATATGACAAATCTAAATTACTAATAAATAGTTTTTGGTTCTTAATATGTTATAATGCCAAGCTTTTTATATTTCCTTTTTTGGTCATTGATTCCACTTTGCCAATGGATTTTTTTGCCTCACTCTAGCTAGATTCCACTTTGACAATTTGCAATCCTAGTCGTTCTTCATCACTTAGCCTTGTTGCTTTTGTGACTCTCAAACATAGTATAAAATACTTAATGGACACGATTGTACCTCCTGTCCATATACAGGATCAAATGGTTTCTAGTTTTTCAATCATTTATAAGTTGTTCGATAAACCCATAATATTTCAAATAATCTAGTGTCTTAATCTGACCTTTTTGTGTTGCATGGATGCCCTTAAACAACAACACACTAAGGAACAAATTAAGCCAAGAAAAAGCTAGTCAACTTTGACTATTTAACACTTTTAGCCTAGGACTTAACTGTTAGTGTATGTTGTTTAAGTCCTTTGATATTGCATATCTCATTAACACTTGTCCCAAATTATTGTTAGATGCTTTCACCATCACATTCACGTGGATATACAATGCATGTTGTGGTGCACTACCACAATCTCCCTTAGAAAATTTGTACTATCAAAACCATAAAGTGCAAGTTGTAATCTCTTTGACACTTAGAAAACATCCAATCATTGTAATAATGTTTTGAATTTCAATGTTTATAAAGAGATTTGTTGGCATTGCCTTTTCCCATTTGATCAAACCTCTATCCTTACAATGATGTATCTTGCATTTCTTTTTTGTGTTGTAGGGGCAATAGGTCAAACAAAATCCATTACTCACTTCTTAAATGGATCTTTGACAAAATTTGCATCATTCACACTTTATCTTATTGATCAACTTTTCTATTTTTTAACAAACATCACACTTTTGAGAATATTCTAGTATGTTATTGAAAATTGTTGGCCACCAAAGGTCTACTTGTGACACCTTATTCACCGTCATCTTTCTTGCATAATGACCTCCATTAATTCATTCTTGACATTCTTATCAATGTGGATATATTATATTACTATGCCTCCAACAATGCCAAATAATATCTATGGAACACATATTCATTTAATCTCTAGTACTTACAACCTCTCCACATGTGAGGTCATAATTATAAGTGGACCTAGAGATTTCCACTTTCTATTATGGGTTCAAAGTTTGGTTTTATTTAGGAAGAGGTGTTGGTTTGAAAGTGTTTAGAGATTCTCCATTTTATAGAGTTTCTACCCCATGACTGTTGTAATGGGTCGAGATAGAGTGAGAATGAAGTTAATATCCTATGATGATTTTTGCAATGGCGCAATGGTGTTACCCGTAGTCCGTAGATTTAGACTCAAAGAGTACTCATCTAACCCAAACTTTCAAATCAACAAAAACCTGACAACTTAGAAGTAATAAAAATTAAAATCTATTAAAGAAACTTTTTTTTTTGAAAAATTCAATTACCAAAGGTAGTAATTTGAAAATTGCTATTATGGAAGAGAAAATGCATGGAGTTATAACAAATACACATGTGAAAACATAGTTTAACCAATGTTTTACCTGTGTTAATATTTTTACCCATGTTTTTTGGGTGCTTATAAAAACACGAGAGTTAAACTTGTGAAAACTCACCCAGCTAAAAAAATAGAGTGCTTGGCAACTCAGAGAGTACAACTCACAGAGTACTCGTAGAGTTTGCAATATATGGTGTTACCCTTTATCATATCTATAGTGAAGGTGGGATCACTTTGTTTCATGAATACTTTAATGAGCATAATAAGAATATCTTCATACAATTCACAAGCTCCTAGGATGACTGATATGTGAGGATGGGTGTAATTTCCTTTAAATTTTGCGAAGAGGTTATTTCTCAGGCTATAGGGATGTTGTGTAAAGGGAAAAAATAAAAGAAACATCATAAGGTATTTGACAAAGAGATTATGGCCCTAAAGTAATTCTAATCATGAAGTGCTTTATAATAGAGGGTAGATTTAAATGTTGCACTACTATTATCATTTCATCCTGTTAAACCAATTATTTTTCTTTCTTCATTCTTAGATCTAATGAATTGACTACTAAAAACCTAGAAAATCTATAACAAACTTTTCTAAAATATTGAATTATATTTAAATACTTTCTTTGACTTCTATTACAAATTTGCAAAGAATGGAAAAATAGTGAAATTGAGTATATTGAAATGTGCATCAAAACACCAATAAAAGGATCTAAAACACAATGTGTCCAATGTAGAATTTATATAATTGATGTGGATAGTGTTTCAAGTCATATATTTATGCTAAATACATTAGATAACAATAATAAATTTCTGGTGCAAAGCAAATAAAATAGAACTCCAAATTTGGAGCTCAAATGCAGAGAGAAACCATTGCAGTTTCCAAATAAACTCATCAAGCAATTAAAAATTTTTATTAATAGAAAAACACATGAAAAACACTCAAAAAATAGTAAAACCCATGACCTCAATGCTACCAAGGGTTTACTCTAATCCAAAAATACAAATTACACAAATACTTGCAATTTATAGAGTTATCTGACAAAACAAAATGCATAGAAACTACATTCAACTCAAGACCAAGCTTCTCAAAAATATAGTGTATGATCGTTATATGAAATAAAAACAACATAAAACTCCATTTCTTCTCTTAAAGCTTCGACAAAATTAGGAAATGTAAACTTGTAAATTCACACAAACCCACAACTAAACCCTTACAAATTGCTGAAATAAACTAATGAATCTAATACCAATTTGGTCAATGGAAAACTCTGTATGAGCTTGCATGTAGAAGAGCCTCAAATTATCATCATTAGCCTTCCTAGAAACCTTCAAAATCTTGTTATTTAGTCTCCTTCTCCACATGTTTGACAACATATAAAGAACAACAAAACAATTAGCAAAATATCAAGTGACTGATTTAAAAAATGGTACCAAAACCATCTAAATAACAATCATACTAAAAAATCACGACCAAGAGGGAAGATTCTTTGCATTTCCAAGAATGTAACTTCCCCTCCACTTGTATTCGACCTCCTAACTCTTTCAGTTATAATTTACCACTTGCCCATGTTGTCAAAACTTTCCAAATGCCACTTAATATTCTAAAATGCGCTTTCCAATTTCTCACTCCATAAGTTTCCCTCCAAAATATTTCAAATATCATTTATTAATTCAAAATTGAATCTGATTTGATCATTTAACCATAAATGACAATATTTCCTAGTTTGTATGTAGGTCCTCGTTTATTATTTCTAGATTACCAAACTTGCTATAAATAGAAAAACTATTTTTTGAAAGGGGGTATGACAAAAGTCCCTTCCCGCTCCACCAAGGGCTCATTCACAAACTTTACCATTTCCACCTTGCTCTTTATGTCCCCAAATATATTAAGGCTTTCTTAATTAAGGTCTCCATGCTTGCTAATCCTCCTCCATATGCTCCTCCCATGGGGGATTGTAATTGCAAAAACATGGGGTCTACTACTAGTAAGGAAAGAAAAAACTTACAATCCTGCAAGTTACTCCTGATTCTTCTTTGGTTGCTAAAGAAGAGAAAAAATTCATCACCTTGCATGATACCCTTGAGTCTTCTCTAAATGCTACTACTAAACCTTGCCCCCTTAGTTTGGTGAAGACCAAATCCTCTAACATCCCTTGTTTCTCTTTCCAAAAGACTATTGTTGAAAGCCTTTGCAATATGTATAAAAACTCTTTAAAAAAATTTGTCTTTAGAAAGCGGGGCCATACTGAGAAAACTAAAAAACTCAAAATTAAAAAGCCTAAAAGGGCCTTTGTCCTATTATATGCAGCAAAGGTTAATACCAAAGAAGATGAGGAGTTTGCTATGGCTTTGGAGGACAAGGAAATCTTGTGAAGAACTAATACTGTTTCTAACACACGAGTCCAATAGACTTGTTCATCGCTTGGTCACCAACATCCCTATAGAGAACACCTCTAGTGTCTCAAGTGTTTTAGAAGATAAAGATAATGAATGGATAAATAACGGTGTTAATGAAAAAGAGGATGATATTGATGATGAGGGTCCTAGCCTTTTCTGGAGATGAATGCTCCCTCTATAGATTCAGGAAGTGTCAACACCACCCCCATTGTTCAACCTACTTAGATAACGATTCTAAGTGCAGCCAAAATATTGTGGTGGTTCCTTCCCTAAAGGAAAAAAAAATGACAATTTTAAAGGAAAACTAGGAACCCTTTCTCGGTTCAGTTTGAAAGTAATGCATAGTCTTGTGATGACTCTCAATGCATTGTAATAAATAGATGTAAAAAACATGGAGGAGATATATGAGCCAACTCAAGCAACCATAAGAAACTCTTCAAACTCCTTACTATAGGTCAAGATAATTCTTTTGTTAATTATGTGTTTTTATATTGAACTTGTAATTTTTACATAAAGTTTAATTTTTACGCACTGTTAGTGTGTTGTTAATGATCAGTTGGTTCATTTTGTCTGCCTTTAGGGCCTTTTGTGTTTTAAGGGTTCATCAACCTAGTTTGCTTCTCAATATTATAAATAATAAAATAAATATTAAATGATCCAAGACATAAGAAGTAAATAATATATGATCCCATTGTCAACTAGGAACTCTAGAAATACACTTAAGACCTAAGTTAACTCGTGAATAGGAACCTAGTAAGGAATTAGTTAGGTACAAAAACTTTGACCAAGAATGCTTACCTTGTTACACTGAATCACAAGAAAAAATGAATATATCAATACAAGTATCATCAAAGCAATAAAATATGGAGGATATGAGATCTCGATGCATGTCATTGGATTATGAAATGATGTATCCACACAAGACTCTTGAGTGCGAACATCAAATCACTCCATTGATGTTATTGTAGTAGAATATGGAAAACTAATGTGATTGATAATATGAAGTTTCATAATTGATGAATTTTATAAAGAAAATTTGTAAATCATCATGTTCATTCCACAAACATTCATCTATTTTATGTATTTTCTGCCGACAATAATCACATTTAATTTTCCATAGATTAGGAGGCATGATCAAAACAAAAAAAAATACAAGATTACCCCCAAATTATTTGACCATGAGACGCCCTAGTAATATACGATATTGTCAATTTATACTTAGTGCAATTATAGGTGCAACTTGCCAATGTCAACAAATTAGACTTGATCTCGGTGCATGCAATTTTCAAACTTGGCCTCACAATAAAAGAACAAATATTAGATAGAGTGAAACCAATTTGATCACACTGATACAAAGACATGAGATACAAAGACATGAAATAATGCAAATAACACAAAAAACAACAACTATACAAGCCTAAATGAAGCCTTTGGAACTACATAACAAACCTATGGGAATATGAAATAACACAGAGTTATTCCCCTTGAATAGAAAATCTGGTTTGAAATTAGAGGTTGTGAGACAAAGTCATGGTTGTTCAAAGTTGGATTGCCAAATCATATTGTTAATGGAGAGGGAGGCAAGTTGGGGAGGTGACCTATAAACATCACATTGACACCATACTAATGTCAACACAGTGACCAAATAAAATATACTTCTCTTGATGACCAAATAGGTGTCAAAATATGCTTTTAGATAGAATATTCTTTTCATGATAGAATCTTAGTAGAATATACCTTTTATTCAAAAAAGGATACACGATTGTGAAAATCTACGATTCATCAATATATCTAGCTAGAATATTTTGACACCAATTGAAGTTAGGTCATGAGATATAGGGTTGCCCAATGGAAAACCGTCACATTACATCTTCAAGCATCTTATGATACTCTTAGATATAGGGTACCTACACAACTCTGCATTAGATTTTTTTGTTTTTAAAAAATAAAAAATTCTTAAAAGTATAAAAAAATAATAATTCAAATTGTACCATGCCTTAGTGTAGATTTTTGTAGTGACTACAATTATGATAATAGTACAAATGACAATAAGGTGGGGCCAATTTTTTCCTTGATGACCTTTGGTAAAGGCCTCCAAATTTGATAAATTGATAGTCAATCTTAAGGTTCTTGGGCCTTCTAGATGCGATGGTAGGGTCATATTGAACTTAATCGCTCCAAAATTAAAACTATATTTTGGAACTAGCAATGATCTCCCAACTTCAAATTCTTGTAGATCCAGCCTCACAAGTTCAATATGGACAAAGCAATTCAATTTGGACAAAGCAAAAGAAAAATTGGACCATTTTAGACACTCAATGGTGAGCTCATAGTTGCACCAATCTCCAAAATGAATCATTGATCCATGAATATTTGCAACTTAGAAAAATCTCGTTCTTAAATCCTATGAAATCTAAGAATCATTTGTCCCATCCCATCTTTGATTGTTTCCAACTATTTTTTCCTATTTTAACGACGAAGTTCCTCTCCCAACTCTTCATTAATAGTTTGAATAAACATGAAACACCATAACCTAAATGATTCAATTTCATTACTAAATTTGGAATCCATAAAGAATGACCCACCTATAACAACAATATAAAGGAAAATGAACCAAAGCTCCAACTCCAAATTCCTCCTTAAAGTACCATCAAAACCTATCACCATCAAAACCTATCGAAAATAATTTCTATAATAGCACCAATCTCACAATTTTTCTAATCATTACCCAATCAATAAAATATATTTATAAACTTTTTGAAATATCCAATTTATTAATAATAAGAATATCAAAAGATTAATAAATAAAAATAATAATAATCCACTTCAACTCATTATTCACAAAAACTTATTCCCAACAATTATAAATAATCCACTTAATTGCCTCTCTTAACATTAAAAAAATACAAAACACCAAATTTCTTAATAAACAAGGACGCATATAATATTAACATTAAATATTAAATAGTAAATATAATCATTAATTATAGATGAACATTAAATATTAAATAGTAAATATTAAATGAAGATTTATATTACAATATCATATTCAAGTAATTAATGATATTTAAATTAACATTGTTTTGGTATTTTTTGTGCACTGTTATGAATCTAATAATATATTATATCAATATAATATATAAAAAATTATATTAATATTATACTATTAAGTTAATATTAATATATAATATAATTAATTAGTTGCAATAAACATATTATAAACAATAGTAGCAAAAAAGCAATAATAGAATATTCAAAATATATTAGAACTATACAAATGTAAAAAGTTGTCAAAAAATAAAATGTTATGATTGGACAACTAAAATGAAAATATATGGGCAAAAGCCTCACATACTACTAGTCACATTCAACCAATAAAATTAGAGATAAATAATTCCTATTACAATATAGAAAATTCAAAATATATAAAAATTGTACCAATACAAAAAAGTTATTGAAAAATACAATGATCTGATTGGACAACTAATACAAACAATACATTTCAATGAATGCTCCTACGGCAGGAACTAATAATCAAAATCCTAATCCGGTATATATAAATGAAAACCGAGTAATAAATAAAACAAAACTCCTTTTCCCAGAATTTCCATAGAAACTCTCGTCGGCATTACTCTTCCCCTCTTTCTTCCTCATCCGTGTATTCTGAGAGTGCTCTGGAATTGCAATTTCTTTCCTCGACAAAGATTCTCGGCTTCGATTATGGGGAAGAAGAAGAAAAAGATTGCCAAAGTGTGGTGTTATTACTGCGAGCGAGAGTTTGACGACGAAAAAATATTAGTGCAGCATCAGAAGGCCAAGCATTTTAAATGTCATTTCTGCCATAAGAAGCTGTCAACGGCCGGGGGCATGGCCATCCACGTTATGCAAGTACACAAAGAGTCCGTGACGAAGTAAGTCATCTTTATTTTCTAGATATCTTTGATCGAAGATTTCCGCAGGAAGTCATTATTATTTTTTTGAAAATACAGAAGTGATATTTTTGCACGAACAGATTGAAGCTTTTTTTAGATGGAAAGTGAGCATAGGGTTTTTAAGTTTTCTCCATTTGCGAAGGTCCACAGCAGCTATGCCAAATTGTCTAGTTGTAAATGTCATACTCCTGTCATGTAATTCATTGTTTATAGACTGCAAAGCGTACAACGACATCAAGATCAGTTACAGAAATAGTTTAATAGTGATTTCTTTTCAAGATTTATTTAATGAAGATCGGGTGGAGAGAATGGGAGAGCTCATTATAAACTAAATTGTGGAGGATTGACACTTCACAATGCTAAAACAGCCGGGTAAATGGGTTAACTATCTCACAGGCTTCCTTGACCATGTAGATGTTCAAAGTTTTCTATTCTAATCCATTAATTTTTCTTTTTCAGAGATTTTTTTGAAATGATATATTGCCAGTGTCGGATCCTTTGTTCACATTTAGGAATAACACCTCAAGAATGCTTGTTTTTCTTAGCAAAGCGGTCCCCTGATATTGTCTATTATTTGCCTGGAGACCTCCATTAGCCACCTGGCTATTCTATGGAGTATCATAAGAAATTGGGTAATGTGCCTGTGAACAAAATGCTTTATTCACATTGAAATTAAATCTGTCTATGGACAACCTACCTATAGTCTTGGAGGGCATTGCTGAAAATGGAGATCTTTTAATATATTTTCTCTACATAAAATTTATGGATCTAGAGATCTTTAAGTAGATAACATATGTGGATAGATGTGTCTCTTACATGAGGCATGACTCTATATGCCAAATGTGCTGGGGTGTGTGATTAAGCTAGCGATTCTATACTTAACTACCTCAAAGTAAAATTTCTAAATTAAAATCAATTGTGGATATATCCACCCATGTAGAATTAGCTTATTTAATATTCAATGCCTCATGCTTTGTATAGAAGACAATGTGTGTCACTGGCATAGATGCCTTAAACTTCTGCAAGGCATATATAATCCTCAATGCCTCCCTTGCTGTTCTAATAATTCCTCTTTGCCTGTGACATCCTCTTGCTTGTAAAGTAGATTAGTTGTTCTATGTTTCCCTTTTCTAGCCATGCTACCACAATGCCTATTTGGAATGGTCAAGATAGGGATCGTTGCCAGCCTCTGCTTTAGTACCATGAAGGCCTCTTTTTGTGTCTTCTCCCAATAAAATTTTATTGTCTTTCTTCTACAGCTCTTCCATCGGTGTTGTGATAGTTTTAGCATAGGTCTTTGTAACTTTGCAATTGTATCCTTCATGCTACAAGCAGGATAACACATCCCTTGGCATCATTTGCTCCTCCAATTGCATATTCACTACAATTATGTTGGGTCTTTTAGGGACTCAGTCCTATTGTGACAAATTTTTCATTGAGTCCTAGTCTATTTGTGCACTTGGGACTCATTTACCCCTTAGTTTATAACTGATCTAAGAAATCCTTGTGTGGGTCCTTGTTTGTCACTTTGCCTAAGTGTTGTTCTCTATGTGTCCTCTATGGGCCATTTCTTTGAGTTTTTGAGTGATATAGGAAACATTTTTGCAGTTGTTCATCCTGGTATGCCGTCCCATCCATCACTACCTTCCCTTTTATCCTTATCAGGTTGTTGAACTACATCCTCTTGACATGACTTTCCACCTAATCTTGACATCTTTGTCCTTTGTCTTGTAAACTTTCTCAAAGTAAAGATTTTGGACCATTGATCCCTCCCATATTAGCATTCCATCCATTTTCGACTGGAAATCTCAAACCAATGCCTTAAGCATATCTAGGCACCAAAGTTTCAGACTTGTGCTTCCCTTGACACCATTTCCCTTGCATCATTGAGCTTCAATCCTAAAAAAATTGCACTTCCTTATCCTATCATGCCTTTTGCTCTTTTCTTGCTGAACTCCTTGAGTTTCCTTTCTCCAAGTACCCCTCACATGTCACTCCAAATTGTTGCCTAAAGTAAAAGCCAAACAAAAATCCTCCATCTTTCCTCACTTTGTTGTTTTGCAATTGATCTCCTAAAAATATTTCATGTTGGTTACATGACAAGTGTTGAGTAGAATTCATGCGGCTACATCACCATTGCTATTGCTCTTTCACTCTGTCACTGCAACTCTTCACACTCTTGGACATGGATCTTTATATCTGTTTGTCCATTATTCTTTACCTTACCATCTACTTAATGATGTTAAAACCCTGCCTAAAGAGATTTTTTACTGAAAGGTTTTCTCACATTTTCACCAATTTTGCGTATTTTCCTTGTGTGTCGCCCACCATTGAGTTAGCATTACTTCTTCAAACTTGTTGACAATTTTCTCTTCTTTTGCGATGCTATCAAAACTTGGCAGCTTATCTATTCTTCTTTTACCAGATTCGCCTCTGGCAGGCCCAAAGTTGGGTTCGATTCGTATCAAAGTCAAAGTCTTGTCAAATTTGTTCCGAATTCTGCCGCAGGTCGCCAAATTCGTTGCAAAGTCTGTCAGCAGAACCCGAGCAGAATTTGTAACCAGCAGCATAACCCGGGCCGACTTTGGCCAGATTCGCCTCTGGCAGGCCCAAAGTTGGGTTCGATTCGTATCAAAGTCAAAGTCTTGTCAAATTCGTTCCGAATTCTGCTGCAGGTCGCCAAATTCGTTGCAAAGTCTGTCAGCAGAACCCGAGCAGAATTTGTAACCAGCGGCATAACCCGGGCTGACTTTGGGTAAAAAGTGATTTTTTTGTGACTTTTTGAAAGTTTTTTTTAGTCTATTCGACTCTCCAACCCTAAAAGAGACCACTGAAAAGGCCAAAAAGGATGTTTTGTATGTCATTTGTGCATTTGTGAATGAAAAAGAAAACTTCTTGCCTCCAATGCGAAACTTTCTTGTTTGGTTGTCATTGCTCAAGGAGTGTTGAAAGGTGATTGTTGCATGCTCTAAGCTTGTTTGTGAGCTATTCCTACGTGGTGTATTTTGCTATGTTGCTATGTTGCTTTAATATTAGCATAGCGGTGTATGAACTTATTTGCTGCTGCATATTTATACATATATATATTTTAAAAAATATATATATTTTTGTACGGACGAACCCAAAACAAATTCAAACCCACCCCCAAAATTTTTTGAATGAATTTCGAACCCGAATCCGAACCGGCAATGTAGTCTTTTAGTGATTCTTAGGATCTTCTTGGTTGACGTTGCTGCTTTCTTGACCCAAATGATTTTGCCTTGCCCTAGCTTAGATCAACTCTTTTATACTTGCCCTCCATTGACACCAATTGTGTCCTTGGTATCCCATGGGTTTTGCACTCTTCCATTGCCACTATGGTCTCTACCACCG
Organism: Thuja plicata; assembly: GCA_018584345.1. Taxonomy (NCBI): domain Eukaryota; kingdom Viridiplantae; phylum Streptophyta; class Pinopsida; order Cupressales; family Cupressaceae; genus Thuja; species Thuja plicata. Next base: position 141,382 of record MU225920.1, read on the forward strand.
GCTTATCTGTTACACTTGAAGAATCTTTGCTTACAACATTTTGTATCCCACACTCTGTCTCTTGTTTAGGATCAAACGGAATAGTCACTTTTTGCTGCCCATTGTGGAATGTCATGTACTGTTTTCGAATCACATATCTAAATCGTTCACATAACACCATGCTTTTTTAAAGAGAGTAGGATGATATCATGATTATGAATCTCTGCAAGTTCAATGACTTCACATGTATAAAGAACTTAAGTCCCGTTATCCTTACTTCATTTGCTTTAAGAATTCACATCAGCAATTCTTTAATCTTATTTGCCATAAACAACAAATATTGGAAGGGACAATATGGGCTTGCTAATGCCTCCAAGCTCTTACTATTGCCTCCCAACTCCAACATATGACTAATTGACACCTTTACCTTTGTGTCATTATCAATCAGTATATCACAAATCCTTTAACCATTGATGAACACATTTATGATTAAGAGTTTCTTGGCTGAACTCTTATCATTTCTTCGTAATTCCTGCATAGGCCACTGCCTATCCTACTTTCTAACATTTCTCTTAACTTTTTCATTAGACCTGCCTTTTGCATTAGCTCCAGTATTTCCTTGAGCATTGCCAACTGTGCTTCCTTACTCAGCTTTGGCATTTCTTTATTTCTGTTTCTTTGGAAGCTATCATATCTCCTCTTAGCTCCCATGGCACATTGGAATTTTGTTCAGCTCTTCTTACTTTTCTTGCTCTTCATCATCACTTGTATCAGTTGACCTCACTGCTAGTTGAGGCTCTTTATATGCTTTCCTTGATCATGTTACCAATTGGACCTTTGTTACGTCATCATTGCTATCTTCTCTACTCAACATATGCTTGCTTCTGCCAGACTTTGCTTTGTGATTGTCTTAATCAAATCTGAGGACACATCTATCCCATGTGCCTTCTTGCAATGACAATGGTAGAGAAATTTATTGTATTTCTGTCATCCATGCTCCTTACTGCCACAGATATAGCATCATATTCATTTTTCTTTTTATGCTTTGACTGGCACTAACCTTTTTGATTTCCCAAATTCACGCTAGTGTCCAGCTTCCTTGCACCAACCCATTTTATGTCATTGAATTCCCTTTTATTTGGCCCTTATCTCCTCGAGCATTCTGCTATCTTTGGTGTTATGTTTATTACTCTCACAAAGGACACATTATTCATTTATTGATACCTTTTCAATCTTCTTCATCAAAGGACAATTTGCTTCCTTATGTTCATCATTTCAACCAATGATGCAATGTCTGATCTCTCTTCACTGACCATCTTCTGATTCCCTCTAGCTTTCATCTTCTTGTCACTTTTCTGAGGCACTCAATTGATCTAGTCACTTCACCATTTTGTTATTTGTGCCTCAATGTTCAATCTTGCAGTACTATCTTCCTATTTCATGTCTAATTTTGCTCTTAATGCTGATTCCAACATCTTTCTCTTTGTTGCACGAACTCTTTGGTTCACTTCCCTCATCTCTGTCTTAACTAGTCCATTAATAAACTTTTATCTATGTCAATCTTCACTATTCACAAAATTAACTTTGCCATTAATTCCTTGAATCTAGTGTTGTATGCTTTCACACTCACTTGCAACTCCTTTATAATTTCTTGCATTGATAAAATGTTTTCTCGGTTCATTTCTGAATGTTTGAGTTCATTTTTAGAAACTGTTGCTTCAACTGCTGACAGCTGTTGCAGCTCCAATTTGGATCAAGCTTGCAATAACCCTTACCCATTCTCCCCTACAAAGTGGTTCCAGATAATTTCACTTTTTGCATTGTTACCATTGCCTTTTACACTGCATTGAATCTCACACCTTTAGATGCGTGCCTCTGCATTGTTAGTTCCATGATATTTTGAAGTTTGGAATATATTTTCTCCTATCCTTCTCATTAACTTGTACTACTGCAATCTGCATTCAATAGTAAGCCTCTGCTTACGCCTAACTACTGCCAATTTGTACTATCCCACCACAACAGACCGCTATTTGATGCAACATATTTCTATTGTCCTCTGCAAGGCTCTGCACTGCTTTCTGGTGATCAACTCAATCTCTTTCATGGCTGGTTTAGCCTCAACTCTGCAACTAATTTTCACAAGTTGACTTCCAAACACTGAAACTAGTGTAGCTAGTACTTCATAAGAAAATTTATAGATGTCGCAATTTAACCATCCTTGCACTTACCTTTTTGCGATTAGTGATCAAGCTTCCTTCAAAAGATGGGTCCCTATAATGGAACCAAAGTGTTTTGTTTAAAAGTACTCTAAATACATCAGCCTCTTGACTACCAAAGCGTAGGATCCTTTGTTGGAGATCTAACCTGCAGTGCATAGAGTACTTGGAGCATTACCTAAGCAAAGAAAGAAAGAAAGCAGTCATTAATTTATATTTTTAACAACAAAAGTGAAATGAGGATTCTTATACTATTAGAGTCACCAGTATAGATGGGAATACTGGCCTTTGGGATTAAATTAAAAGAATGATACAATACACAATCCAATACCAATTGACGATGTCTGAGACCTAGCTTATCCACCTGCTCCCTTTTATCTTGTAAGTAGTTACATCTCCATTGATTTTCACTTTCCAAACTTTTAACTCAATATTTGTATGATTTCAACAGCTCTCAGCATTCCATCTCTTGTAGATCTGCCTCTTCTGTCCTCTCTATGTCTAGTATCTTATAATAATAGTTGTAAAAGTGTATTTATAGGCACTCCATATCGCTAGGATTTCTCTATTGACATACTCAGATCTCCCCTTGCATCAATACCTGTTATTTGGTATCTACCATGTGCTCTGTGTTCATGCAGTGTGCTCCTTTCTCGCTGAGTGGACTGCAGTTATCAGCTTTTTCTTTGTTGCCAATTTGCAATTGTTGTTGTCCCTCTACTGGTCAGGGATTGTAGATTTTCTATCTTCTCCCTTTCTTCCTTTGGTTTATTATGAAGTTGGTGATGGATAATACACTAGTAATATTTCACAATTTCATGCCTGTACTCCATGGCAAAGACATGCTACTTGTACTCTCTTTGAAGTCATAATAACTAAGCTCGCATGACTGACATATTAAGGCCTTGAGTCAGCATAGTTTTTGATCAAAATTTCCTAGGAATGAGATGTTTAAGGAATTGGTTAGAGGGATGATTTGAATTATTTAAAGGACTAGACTGCACTTCCTTATTAAAGGAAACAGAACTTCTTATGCAAAATAAGAAAGTCACCTTCCTTGGGGGATATTGCTAAACTAAGTGACTCTTAAGCTCAAATATTGGTCCCTTGTCAGATCTAAGGGTCATGCTAAAAAATTCTATATCTATTTACTTCAATTTTTTTTTTACCCCACATGGCAGTGAATAAAAAAATCATGCCATAGGAGTGGGGAAATACAAAGAGGCTTGCATTGTTGCATCTAAAGCTACAAACCTCTCACATGATAACATAATAAAATTTTGGGAAATTAATAATTACCTTGCATATGAGGAAATTTTATAATAATTATATTGAATCTTCCTTCAGAGTCCATAAAGAGATCTTCACCTAATATCATTTGTCATAATTGACATATTTGTGAAAAGTAAAACCATTAAGTTTGTCTTATTTTCTCGTATTGACATGAGTGGATATTTTCAGTACAAAAATATATATCAACAGAAGGCTTCCTTATGTAATGTTTTTGTAGCTTAGATATAAGTAATTGTATACAATTGTGTGATATCTAACATTTTTTAAATGGATGCTCCAGGGTACCAAATGCTAAACCTGATAGGGAGTCGACAGAGATTGATATATTTGGAATGCAAGGGATTCCTCCTGAAATTTTGGCAGCTCATGATGGGGATCAAGGTAGTGCCTTACAAATTTATTTTCTTTTATGTATTGAATTAACATAAACACAACCTTGTTTCTTTCTCTAGTTTGCACGGAGACTATTTAATATTGACATAACTTATGCAATAACTATTTTATCCTGATTCATGCATGCAGGATTTTTCTCCTTTCATTTTTAGTTTATTGATGATCCGCCCTTCAAACCTTGCTATTAATGTTGTTATATAGTGGAGCACCTCTTAGTCCTTTCACCATTGTTATGTCTACTTTTTGTGCAATATTGTTCAATCTGTTTCTTCATTGGTTTCCAGAATTCATTTTGGAGTCTGTTATACTTCTCTGATCAATATGACTGGCATGTTTCTCATTAGTCGTACTTGGAAGCAACTAATGTGGTATGTTAAACTTCCTAAAGCTGTTGTATCTAAAAGCAATGACATCTCTTGTATGTCAACTATTTTATGCATTCTTATTCATAATAACTTTTTTATATTTGCTATCTATCTTCTGTTCATGTGGAATGGGCATGTACGATGTATTTGCTGGCATTTGTCATGCATGTTGCTTTTAATATTAGATATATAGATAGTGTAAAATATTATAATGCAAGTAGGCTTTTGGAATTACTGTGTATAGTTTTTTAGATTTAGAAAGCTATACATAGTGTAATTCCAAAAGCCTACTTGCATTACAATCTATGGACTGTGGAAAGATAATACAATTAAAATATTATGTTAAGGAGCGAATGCATTAGTACCCAGAAGAAAGATGGCTAAAGAGCTTTTATTATGTAATTGCTGCAACTTATCATTGGATGTTAAAGAGCTGGTACTAATGTACTCTATTATTGATTGCTGTTCACATTATTCATAACCTTGTTATCTATGCGGATGCTAGTAGTGGTACAGTTTATCGATGAATCACATAGTTTTAATAATAGATTTTAAAATACTTTTGTATAAAATTGCAAAGAATTCAGGGGTGATTGCTAAGTTTACATTAGACATTCCATGAACAGATTTCCATCCTATGAATAAGAATCTAGAGAGTTTGGGAAGGCAAGACCTTAGATGTTGCTATCCTAAGTGTTTCATTTGAAGGGCACTTGGTCATTGTGGACATTGCAATATAAGTTATATTTCTATCTATAAACTCTTTTAAGTCATTTTATTTATTTTCTAATTTTTCTTTGTTTGTTTTAACTCTTTTCCGAACACCATTTTGGGACTTCAGCAAAGGGTGCATTTTGAAATGTCATATTGATTAGGTTATTCAAATAAAGAAAATCTTCTCTTAAGTTCGGCAATTCGTTGTGTATATGGTATCCCCGGCACACTTGGCCATTGCTAGCATTTAAGAATTGTTTTAGTTGTTTTTAATTTCTTCTTGAACTTAAGACCTGTCTTAAGGTATCTTCTAGAAGTCGGGTTATGGTCAGGTATAAGTAAGATTTATAATGTTTCTCAATGGAATTTATTTCTTAATGGCACATGAAACTAGTGGGGCAAATGAAGACATCTTCAAATTATTTATTCATTGGTTAAAGCAGGAAGTTAGTCCTTAAGATCTAGAATATGAATTTGCCATTGATAGTAACACATGAATTATATTTCTTATCTAGATCACTACTGATTGTTTTGTTCAGAATAAGATAACATTGGAATATATTTTCAAGGAAACATAAAAGTAAACCACCTCAAATCATAGAACAAACAGATAGCTGCAAGCAAGTTAAATTCAGAATAAGTGGAGGCTACATGGTAGACCAAGTTTTAAGTCAAGGGAGCTGTTTATCCACATCAATCAATTTCTTGCCATACTCTTGCAAAACAATAGACATGGACTCTTCTTGTTTCCTCCAAGGAGGAATAAGCTCTACATCAGGTGTAACAACAACAGGTGTATATAAATCTATGTCAAATGTCCACTGGTTGTCACTATGTAATGCTAGGTCAACTGATGAGCTTGTTTAGTTGCCTTCTCAGTTTTCTGTACTTCCGGATGTGGCATTAGATATCTAGGATGTGAGTGTAACAGGTGGCAAAATTCAAAACATGAAATATGATCAAATTTTAATAATTTTATTAGCAATTTGTTATCCCATGATTTAAATTTTAAATAGCTGTACTTTTGGTGATTTTCTAAAAGAACTATTCCATGATTTTCATATTTGCAGGTGAATTACCCTTTATATCTTGTGTATTTTAGTTGAGTCTTTGTTGGGTAGTTCCACTCTTACTTTCTGATATTCAGCATTATTGTGGCCTTCCTCTTTAACAGGTTCATGGTTGGCAGTTTGGCCCTTTTGTGTCTTTGGAAGTAGCTTGTGTTTGTAATCTCCATGACAATTTTTTGACATTCATTGAGAGAAAGGAATCCTTTGAATTTTTATATTCAAAAGATAAATCAGCAACAGTGTAACACAATTAGAGTTTGGCTCTTCAATAAATTCTATTGAAGAAAATAAAAGTTATCATAACCCTGGCACATGATGAAAAATTTAAATGTGGCAAAGAAGTCATAAGTTGAGCCAAAGCTTTGACCTAAGGGTGCAAGGAAGCAGTTAAGCATTCCCGGGGGTAAGTGGTAAAATTTGGAAAAGTAAAAAATGACGCCCCTGTCTAATAGCTGGTCTAGTAGTAGATGCATGACCAAGATTCTAAAGCATTCCTTGCGCCATGTGTCCCCGATTCTAAGGCCTAACTTTGTTTTGGCTGGAGATATGGTTGAGAGATAAAGGCATATGGGAAAAAGGCAGAATCTGAATTGACCTCAGTGTTCTGGTCTCATTGCGCGACTTGCTAAGTAACATGTCGGTGGAGACTAGAATGTGAAGATGAAATAGTGAAGGAACAAAGAAGCACTCAGATGCTCAGTGATTAGGAAAATGGCTTGGGCCAAGAGCAAGTCTTCAATCAAATTAAAGGTCATTTTCCAAATTTGGTGCGCAGCTGATGAATACAAAATTGTTAGTTGTTGATGCCTTCCGACATGCAAGCCATACTTCTCAAGGTTATGTTCTTGCTTGCTCTTTTTTGCATCTAATCTCCATTATGCAATTAATTTGTTCCCCACAATAATTGGTTCACTTTCTTGACGTGTACTAGGAATCTTACCCACAAAGATGCTGTGCAAATTCTTTAAAGGACCTGTTTTAGAAACTAGCTGGAATGCAATGAGACTGAGCTTTAAGATGACAAGAACTATGTGAAAAAGAAGACCAAAAAATGCAATGCTGCCCCTAGACTGTACTGTTTTTGTAAAGTCTTGATATTTCATTGATAAAACATTGGGTCTGGATGTGTATGTATATACATGAATACACATATACAATGGAAGCTGACTTGGAACATATCCAAATAGGGCCGACCTAACAAAGTCGTTAGAAAAGATCACAAACTCCAACATGCCCGAAATACTTTGATAATAATTTTCCACTTCAAGGGGGCAACCTCCTAATCCACTTCAAGGGGGATACCTCGAATAGTCTTCAATAACAACTCAATACTCAACATGATGATAACAACTATTCTATATGTACCATATTTATGCCTTGGATACCACCTAGACCGAGTTATATACTTATTTAACTCCCAGATGACCTATATATATAATAATAATAATAATAATAATAATTATATAATTTATTTTAGAGTTAAGGTAGTTGCAAGACAACTACTCATAATAGTATATCACAATACACACTATATAAGGCTAGGGGCATATCACACTGAGTTAAAAGCAATCTACCTCCATCTCTTGTTTCTACTCTGAGTTATTGGTAAATGTGAAAAAGCGATGAAGCTTTCTCCTTCTTGCTTGGCTCTAGAGAAAGTCGTTTGACTTTTGTTGACTGTGAAATTTACATGATACAACAGAAGGGACACACAGATCAGAGTCCCTCTATTGAAAGAGTGAGATTAATCACTCCCAAGGTTTCAGAAGGCCGGGTCACGGCCATGTTGAATATGTCAATGAAGATTATGTGAGAAGTCACAAGGTGGGCCTTTGCTGGTTCGAAAAAGCTATAGTTGGAGTTAATGTATCTCAGGCTTCTACTTGCTGCTTTTGACTGATTTTCTGAGTTTTTCAAATATAGAATACCTGCAAAACAAGATCTGCAAACAAATATTGAATTCCAAACTAAACTAATAGCTATAATAACTTCAAATTCCAAAGAAAATGCAAAAGATAAAAGGTTTGCAAGAGATTTAAAGTAAAAGAACAACTATCACGGACATCAACCATTTAAATATTCCAATTTGCTGCACAAGCAAGGTTAGATTGAATCACATAAACCATGAAATCATAAATTAAAAACCCACAATTTACAATAACATAGTGCTATCATCAAAGAAAAATAAAATAACATATTATTTCTCAAAACTCATCAAATTGCAAAGCCATACCCATGCGCATATGCAAGACGAATTTATCCTCCAAAGCAAGAATCAGTGAGATCCAACCATTTTATCCATCTCAACTAACAAGTATTCAATAGCTAATACCAACTAACTCGAATTATTGAGTAAATCTCATGAACACACAAATTGCTCTTGAATTTGAAATTTCATTCAAATTAGCAAAGATCAGCAGTTGTTATACACTGAGATTACAACACCAAATGGATATAGAGTTCAAATGAAGAATTCCCAACCCTTATTACAAACTAAAATGGGGTTTAAATAGAATTCCAATTACAAATTTGCGAAACCTGTAATTAGGGTTTCTGAGCATTAATTTGGGGCAAAATAAAATTTAAACAGTAGACAAACTACTCAAAACTACCCCTAAACTATCAAGGAATGGATAGACAACTAGTTTATGAAGTTTACAACTAAAATGGGTTTTAAATAGAATTCCAATTACCAATTTGCGAAACCTGTAATTAGGGTCTCTGAGCATTAATTTGGGGCAAAATAAAATTAAAACAGTAGACGAACTACTCAAAACTACTCCTAAACTATCAAGGAATGGATAGACAATTAGTTTAGGAAGTTTACAACTAAAAACGAGCCCAAAAGATGCCAAAATGTGCCCTAAAATTTTGGAATTTGACTTTTGTTTTGGTATTTGAAGTGCAGCTTGCCCAGATCCACTTTTTCAGTTACTTTCTTGAGTTTTCTCATCAGCAAACTAGAGTTCAACAAATCACCCAAAACTTGCAAAAATGGGACTGCACATCCTTCTTGTGTTTTCACTTGCTAGTTGATACAAAATCTGTAAAAATGATATCAAAATTCATCTCTATAAATTTAGAGATGTGCAAAAAGCTCTGGAAAGGCAACATTAACAGCATTCACGACTTCACATATTTCATTGATGTTTAGGGTCTTCATGTTCTTCAGCTGAACTTGATGAGTTCTCCTGAATGCCTTTAGCTTCTAACTGGCATCTTCGAATTGAGGTAGTTCTTTCCTCATGTTCACCAATTCATGTTTTACCCCCATCATCCAATCAATGCTTTCCTTTGTGCTACCTCTGTGCAAAATGGTCTTGAATTCCTATATGATATCATCTATACTTCTCAATTTCCCTTGTTCCTCTTTGAGCCAAAATAATATTTCTCTTCTTCCTGTACTCTTTTACAATCAACTTTAAAGCCCTTGACCATTTTGTAGGCGAATTCATATCTTCTGGCTCAAAAATAGAAGTTGCCAACAATTTATCTACCCTAGTTTTCTATAAAATTCTCAAAATTAGAATTAAGTCTTCCCACATCAACATAGTTTCCTCTATGCTCGAACCATCCTCATTTGACATCATGCCCTTCAAAATTTGCAGTTGCTCAGCCATAGACCTATACAAAATGAGCACTACTCTTATAATTTACTCATCCATTTGCTCTATATCTTTTCGCCACTTTGTACAAACTTTCAAAAATGGGTCCATTTGGGAGAATTGGCCTTGAGCTTCTAGGGCAGCTTGTAGGCTTGTAGTAGGATCTGCGGGGTCAATATCGCCCACAAGTTGTGTAATATATCCTTTGGGTTTTGCAACTTGTGTCTCTAGGTTCACTTGGGTGTTCTCATCCTTACGCATTCTTCTAAAAATAGTTGCAATTGCCTACTGCAACAATGTCTTTTCTCCTTCCCTGGTGGGTACCCCAAGATCTATTTCCTCCATCAAATAATCATCAGTTGTCATCTCCTCTTGAGGCTTGTCTGTAGAAGGGACAAATATTTGGGCTTTCCAGTGGCCCTTGCTATCTGCTCCGAAAATGCTCTCCCTAAGGCTAAGAAGTCTTGGACTTCGATCTCCTTAGAACTCCTTTTCCTTTATACGAATAAACTTACATAGCCACATAGGAGTTGTATCAAAGGCGAGGGACTTATAAGCTTCCATTTCAAACAAACCCTCCTGTTGTACCATCTCCTCCTCTTCTTGCGGAGATGTGACCTATTGAGTTGGAGGTGTGGTTGCATGGTCAGAAGAAGTTTCTTGATGTTGTTTTTCTGGGAGGGGCAGCCTCCTTTTCCTGTTCCTGTTCTCCTACTTCACTTTCCACTTCTTTATTTATTTCTTCTTCTTGATTCCTAACCTCTTCCGTGGTAATCTCCTTATCTGTGCCTGGAGGAGGTCCTTGGGGATCAACTTCTTCAGTTATTGGGATCTCCCCTTCTGCTTTATCTGCATCTACCTCATCTCTTTATCTAATTCTGCAAACATTTCCTGCACAACCGCTTCTTCTTGAGCGTGATTGGTACGAAAGTCCTAGGATGGTGCTTCTGTACCAGTAATGTCCAGAAGATTGGAGCAGCAACTCAATCTGATTCAATGTTGTGAGTTTTGGGCATTCCTTGTGTTGCAGGTTTTGTTGGAACATCCTTCTGAGTAGTACTTAGAGGAGGTTCTGATAAGTTTTTCTCTGAAGAAGGTTCTCCCAGGTTTAGCAGCAGCAAATATGGTCCACTTTCTACGTCTAGTTAGCAGAGCGGGACCTTCATCTTCTCCCTCTACCTTAGGATCCTCCACTACCATGGGCATAGAAGGTGGGTCCTTCTTCAGCCTTTTATATACTTTTTGACATTTCTTAGGAGGCTTGGTTTTCTTCAACTTAGCCCTAAAGAAAGGAATCCTCTGCTTGGAGGAAGAGGAAGGGGTTTCCATTGTAGCCACAAGAGTGGAAGCAACTGCAGTAGGTGTAGCAATTGGTGTGGATGTAGTGGCAACAACTATGGCAGCAGGGACAAAATTTAAGCATCATCCTTTTTCTTCTCACCTCTTGCTGCTTGCTGATTTGCATAGGTACCTTTGTAGCTACATGTCTTGTATGCCCTGAAGCTTCTCTTGAAGTAGAAGCGGATGGAAGTTGCTTCTATGGGGATGTCTTCTTTGCCTTAGAAGTGCTAGGTTTGTCTTTTGGCACCTTCTCAACCCCTTTTGCCAATGGTATCAGGTCAAGTTTATATGGCTGAGCCAACCAATCCTTCGTACACTTGACCACATGCCTTGCTATGAAATCTACATCTTCTTGCTCCTTTTCATGAACATCTGCATTGAAAATACTTTGGTCAAAAACTTTATTCCTATTATACAGGGGAAGGAGCCTTTCTTTAGTATCTTTGGCTCTATGGTCCTTAGATATGTACATCCCTTGTGCATCTCGAGCTAGGTGCAGATCCATCCTGCAATAATCTCTCACCCTGACTTCATAATCATCTCCGCAATTGACCCAATGAATCTACAAGATGAGGCTCATGCTTAAAATGACTTCCCATCACATGGCTGAATGTACGTATTGGGTCAAATTTGCCTCTCGTGATAGTAATTTCATCCAATGGATGCTCAGCCCATTCTTGTCCAACTGTTTTGGCTATTTTCATGTCCTGGGCATACTGAGCTCCTACCTTGTTGGGGAACTAAAAGCAGGATTTATGCTTGTTAACAATCAATTTGTGGGCATCTGCCACTTGTCTAGATTGAGTCTCTCAGAAGGGTACCTTGGGAGCTTGGTTGGTTGTAGAGTACATCATGCTACTCTAATATATGTAAAGGTCTAGAACTGAATGTGTAGTTTCCGAACTTTTTTATTTGTGCAACAACTTCAGGTGATAGCCTCTTAGCAAAATCTCCCTCAATAGCCCCGATGACTGCAAAATGTATGCATCATTTACTATTCTCTTATTTGGCTTATCCACACTCCTTTTTAGGGCTTATTGAGGATAGTGTGTATACACCCAGGTCCTTTCATCTACAAGTGAACCAACCCTTTTCAACCTTGGGACCAAATAGGTCATATAGAACTTTGGGTCTGTTTTGATGGCTATCAATTGCTCATGGAGGTTGTTGCTTATGATTTTCCCCCAATCAATCTTCTCCTTCCTAGCCTTGATGGTCATGATGAAAAGGACCATCCAAGTTTCCAATTGCTTTTCCCGTGGTAGTCCAAACACCTTGTTTAGGAGGGTGACATAATTCTAGATGTTCTCTCTGAGGTTTGCCCTATGTAAGTTCATTTTATCAAGTTGATGACTTTTCCTTGGCCCCTGCACGTAGTGCTCATTAATGTAGAGATCATTAATGTAGTGCTCATTATTGGGCTTATTGCTATAGAAGCTTTCCCCATATTCCCTCGACACCTTAGCATAATTATTGTATGTAGGAATGAGGAATAAAACCTCCACATTGTCAAGCCTTGATTCCAGGATCACCTCTCCTTCCTTTCCAAACACTCTCCTCATGGCTAGATCATAATTTTGGAACATGTGGAACATTGTTGCTTGGATGAGACCAGAGAGTACCAGAGATGTAGCCTTGAAAGATCTCTCCTGAGGCTTTGCCATTCATTTCTTAAAGTCACTAAGGTTGACATGGCCAAGATCAGTATCCATGATTTCCAGGTGGTTATTGCCATGCTTGGTGATTTGGAGTATCTGTGAAACTTATACTTCATTAGGTCATAGTTGTCATACTTTGTTCTGCACAACATGCATGAGTCAGTTTCATCCAAAGCTTTATTCAACTACCCTAACTATGAACAAAAAGAAAACTAACTGCATAACGTAATGCAAACGATCTACAAGCATTGTTACCCACGCAAGCAAATCAAAACCCTTCAATTATCTATCCCTTAACCCTCCAATCATGAAATTTATTAATAAAAACAATACATTTGGGCTGTCAGGGTTCTTAGTTCAACTTTGCTTTTGGTGATTGGGGATATGCACATCCCTGACACAAGCTCTTCATAAGTGTATGGTTTCAGGGATCGAGGGTGTTGACATCCCTGATCCTTTCAGGTTTTGGGGATGTCAACATCCCCGAAACAACATTATTAAAAATCGAGTGATTGGGCCAGAAGCCCCTTTTGCTTTTTTGGGGGTTGGGGATGTTGGCATCCATGATTCCATTTCAAGTGTCGAAGATGTCAACATCCCTGACACAACACTATGCATGGGCGACAGAAATACATTGGCAAATTGGTGTTGGTGGTTCAGGGATCGGGGATCCTCAAATCCTCAAGGGTCATGGGGCCCACTGAACCCCGATCAACCTTTCAGGGATCCTTAAGATTTTTGAATTTTGGATCAACAATTTGTTTTTGTGATGGTTCGATCTGCGGTGCCCTTATTGAGGGCAAGATTGATATTCAGCTTGATTCGCAAAGGAGTTCGATTGTTTAGGTGAGAATCCTACCAGGTCTTATGAACACAAGTAGGGTGGTGCTTATTGAAAAAAAAAACAACCTAACCTAGACCCTAAGTAGATAAACAAAGAACGAGAGAAACAAACCACAACAAAACCCTAAGCCACACAACAAAATTGGAAAACCCTAAACTAAACCAAGCGTAGAAACAAACAAAAATAGGGGCCAGATCAGAAGAAACACAAAACCCTACTTGCAAAGAGGACGCTTGGGCATGTAGGTAACTTGGACACGAAGGTTGCTCTGGAAGGAATTGTTGATAATCGCTGAAGAGTAGGTGTGAAAAAAAGAGGGGGGCTCCTTATTTATAAGGCTTGAGTTGGGTGACGACAGTAGAGCGTCACTCGATTAGGGTTTGTGTGCACTAAGTTGGCCCTTCAGAGGTCGGGCTTTCAGGGGTTGGGGATGGTTGTGTTACCACGACACCCCTTGATCCCCGACACAAGCGAGATATAGCCTTCAGGGCTTCGGGGGCGTCAAGATACCTCGACATTCTCGACACTTTGGAACTCCGACATGCCGTCAACAAACAAAAGGACAAGGAAGAAGGGAGCTTTTAGGGTATCAGGGATTAAACTACAACTTAAGTTTCCCAACCCTTCAATCAGCAAAAGCCCAAAAGGGACACCAAAGGTATCAATAATATGGACATAGATATTCAGGAGCTGAATAATATAACATTAATGTTGTGCTTCTCTGATTATGATTTTCATTCAATACATATTTATAGGATTCTTCAATCCTATATTTTATGAAACAACTCAACATACAACCTCTAATAAAATAACCTATTAAACACACCTTGAGACTTAATAATATTAAGCTGTTTATTAACAACTTAATTTTACAACACCAAAACATGCATTCTAATATTCCTAACTCCTAGATGTGAACACTAATTTCCAACACCCTCCCTTAGTGTGAACATGGGGTGAAAGTACAACACAACACTTGATGAACACACAGTAGCTCACCAAACACTATAAGATAAGAGTAGGGACATACACATCTACTCCTGGAACCACGGATAGGGACTAACACATCTATCCAAGGTCTTACACCAAATTCGGATAGGGACAAACACACTTTCCAAAAACAAGGTTATGAATAGGGACACACTTCTGCTCACAACGATTATGATTGGGGATAAACGCATCCAATCATAATCGCCACCTCTTGTGATTGGGGACAAACACTTCCAATCACTTCACCATCTCATGAATGGGGACAAACACATCCATCCACCTACACCACAGATTGTGAATGGGGACAAACACATCCCATTCACAAACAATCAAGAATTGTGATTGGGGACATACACATCCAACCACAATATAAAAGGTTTGAGAACCAAGTCCTCGTTGTCGTGTATGCAGCTACCATTGTAGATCAGTGCCACTCTAATCACAAATGATATGAGATGGTTGCCGCTGCCACCTTGAAACCGATCTTGGCTTTAGTATTTTTGGCACGAAGTGGGAAATGGAACATTGATTATTATTACCCCCCACAATGTGAAATTTCCACTTATTCATACTGAAAAAATGGAAAATGAAATGCCACCAAAACTGATAAGCGGCCCCGTCGTTGGTGACTGATGAGAGGACGCTGATTGTCTTCCTTCCTCCGTTGCCTCCAACCTCCAATGTGTTGGCTATTTTGCAGATTTTACTGTTGAGGCTCATTTTGTCATTTGCAAAGAAGGAACATATTCTCTCCCCATAATGTGAAATCTTTTTCTACAAACCATAAGAGTGTCAGGTACCACCGATCATGCACTCCAATTATATTTGAATTCTTCTTTTTTTTTAACAATTTTTGACACTTTTAAATTCAGACATACGTCAATTAAAACTCATGAAAATGGACCTTACTCATACTAATACCACATGACTGACTTTCTTTGATAATATACCAATACCAACATACAATAACTCAATAAGAAGTAATAAAAAAATATATTAAATCCTCACCATCTTGAAGGCTTCCACGAGGGCATTCAGCTACCCGTCGACCAACACATTCACCACCTTCACATTGCTGATGACATGGACCTTGTGCTTCAACACTTCACCAACTTTCTCTATTGAATCGTTAAATCTATGGTCCATAGGGAAGAGTCCCCTGGAAAACTATCCTGAAACCTCCTGCATCGACCATCTACATACACAAATCTGATTTTCAAGAAGCAAAAAATTTCGTCCAACATCAGATAATAGTGGCGGCTAGCACATAGTATGTAGCAGTGACTACATACAAATCCTCTAGCGGCATTCTTCAAGCAGCTTGACAAATTGTACCTTCTTCAAATAAATCGACCAACTATGAAGGCACAATATTAATATGCACAGACACGAGAGACAAATCTAGCAAACTCCTGTGTGTAGGTAACACAAATATTGGCCTCCAAATTGCCTAGGAATGGTGCACCTGGTCCGATTAGAAGATGGTAGAGGCATGAGCCCTTAGGCAAAAATTGCGCAACGCCCTCGAAGAAAAGAACCTAGAGAAATGTAAACATCGGCCAGAAACTGCTTGCAGTGCCATTGGAATCACCAATATAATAACTCTCCAAATGGAACGAATAAGAGCGAATCATAAAATACACGGCTAAAAAGCACGACCTTCTACATAACTCGTGAACCACTCAACAGGTTGACGAAAAAAATATCTGATCCAAATCAATAGATAATGGCTATACAAACCGGCTGATTATGCCAACAATGACCCATAATGCTGAGACGGTGCGATCCACGGGATGACATTCAAGAAAGGCATTGCAATGGCTGCAACCGCATGGTCCTGAGTAGCTTGATGTACACAACAGTTTGAAAAATTATGCAACAGAATACTCTCACCAGTCCAAGCCTCCAGGCTCCAACAATGCAATGAACAAGTGAATCGTTCAGCCATCACGAGCACTGCTCAAGGATAGTGCTCTCTCTGTCTCTTGATATCCACATGAAATGTGTACCTTAAAATTCTCCTTGCGATCAACTAGGCATAATAGCTGCAATATATTCTCTCCTTATCACTAAATAATAGGCTCTGATACCATATCAATAATATGGGCATAGATATTCAGAAGCTGAATAATATAACAATAATGTCGTGCTTCTCTGATTATGATTTTCATTCAATACATATTTATAGGATTCTTCAATCCTATTTTTTAGGAAACAACATTCCCAAATAGGCTGAGTTGTTTTAACAACTCAACATACGATCTTTAATAAAATAAACTATTAAACAAACCTTGAGACTATTAATAATATTAAGTTGTTTATTAACAACTTACTATAACAACACCAAAATATGTATTCTAATATTCCTAACTCCTAGATGTGAACTAATTTCCAACAAGAGGAACATATGGCAAGGAAAAAAGAAAAAATGAAGAGGGAAAAAGACAAGGGGGGTCCCCACTCGGTCAATTGATCAAGTGGGGTGTGAGTTGTGAGGCACAACACTCCCTTTTCAAATTACCAAAGTCCTTTCATCAATGGGAAGTCCTTGTTGATGCCTTATACATCATGAGTGAACACAATGTCTGAAATGAATTATGAGGGTTTTTATGGGTTACAGTGAGGCTCATTGTTATTGTTTGTGGATGAGGGTTTGGTCAAGAATCTGTTTGAGGTGTCATCTGTGAATGCAACTATAGCTACTCCCTGGATGCAGCCTGGCTTCACAGTCAACCTCCTTGACAGGCTTCTCTAGTTAACATTTCCTGGCGAATTTTCAGATTCCTTTGCTCAGGGCTGTTCCTCAATTCACTAATTTTCTGCTTCCTTCTTTCTCATGTTATCTTTGGCTTTATCAGTCCTGCCTTGACTAGTTCTCTCACATGACAGCACCTGTCCTTGGACCAGTTCTATGCAAATCCTTGCTTTTGTTTCCATTTGACCATTCTCAAAATCAACCTTAAATCACTACCTGTGTTGGGGAGCATTGGTCCATCTCAATCTTGCTCCCCGTTACCTACTGGAGAAAGACAGGCCAACTCATCTACTCTGCAATCTGTGCTAGAGATTATTGCTTTGAATCCGGCCTTAAGTATGTTTACTCTGAAAAACTCTGGTTTAGTGGGTCTGCCCCATATGGAAAAATACAGTCAAAATATGTCAGCACAAATTTAGGTTGAGCAACAAATCATTCTTCAACAAGATCAGATGTTGCAGAAGTTGATGGATGATTCGAACAAGCAATGGAATTTTCCTTCCATAAACTCTTTAAGTGGTGTGTACTCTGAACAAGCAGTGGAATTTTCCCTCCTTCATCGTTTACCACTATGGAGGTGTCCATTACAAGAAGAAAAGTGCCGTTCATAGGGCTCTGCCGGCCTTATGTTTACACAATTGGGTAAGGATTTACTCTTTCTTTACTTGTGCCTGGATGATGGTGTGGTTTCGGTTTGTCTTTTCTGAGGACTGATGTTTTTATGTTAGTCCATTTTCTGTTTTTCATGTTACTAGAAAGTATCTGTTGGTTTGCAAGCCATTTTTGACTGTGATGTTTAGTTCATTTGGACACTGGTAGAAGGTATGTTTAGTTCATTTGGTTGCTGGTAGAATCTTTTTATCTCTGATTTATTCAAAGGCGTTTGATGCCCATGGATATGTGGATATGTAATTATGTTGTCTTGTTTTTATTGTTTACATTTCCCAGCCTCTGAGAGGGCTCAGGCATTTCTGATAACTTTACAAAGTGAATATAGTGTCTTTATTATGATTAAAGAAAGAGAAGATTTACTTCATGATTTTGATATTGGGGGACATTTCAAGAGAGTCTCGATTCCTTATATCATTTATAGCAAAAGGGCTACTTAGCCGAAGTGTTTTCTATGAGCTCAACGCTACAACCCTACAGGGACCACTTTATCTTTGAATAACAATTTTTCAATTCATTTGTTGTAGGCCTTGTCTCTCGCAGGTGAGTTCATGATAGTTAGAAACCTTCTTCAGTTCACCTTGTAAGTTTGTATGCAGGTAGCTGACTATCAATGGATGCTTTTAACAGGTTCATGCATTGCAGGCAAAAGCTCTTTTTTTTATAGAACAATCAATTTAAACTTAGGTTTATATCCAAATCTGTATTTACATAAATTAAAACGTTGATGGTTATGCAGATGACGAGCCTCCTGCAAAAGAGGCTAAGGTGGGGGTTCCTGTATCTGGATTTCTTGGTGGACTATTAATGGGATCTAATGGCATTGGTGTTACTCATCAATCAGCATATCCTGCTAGACCACCTGTGTAAGTGTGTTTTAAACATTTTACCTATGGGCACCCTGATAATGTGTTCATGGTATTATGAATTGCTAAGATCTAAATGAAGTTTTATTCTTTATATAAGTTTGATGTTCTGCATTTAAAAAAGCTGATGTTTGCATTATGCGCCATTATAATGTATTGGCATCTAAGGAGAGGCCTGTAGTGAATTTTCCTTAATTTTTTTGGTTTGACATTTTAGAAGTGTTAATATCAGTTCTGTTTCTGTTCTTTGTGAATTTGAATTTTCTGGTATAAAGCAGTCTGTGTTATTACAAGAATTATTTAAAAAAATGCATTTATAATAATAAAGGTATTTTTCTTGTCTTGGATTTGTTTCAAGGTCACTTCAATGATGAACATTATTATATAGAATCTAGGATGACATTACCTGAGACATAATTTTTAACCTTTAGAGCTGCAAATGTTAGGAGTTTCACAATTGCTTGTTTGTTGTGATTTTGACTTCACTTTTTCACATCTAAGATTTGTTTACACCCTGCATTAGTGAGGGAAAGCTTGGCTATCAATAGTTTTGTCAATTTTACTGTCAGATAAGTTCAGGGTTGACAAAGTGTTATTCAAACCTATTTATTGTCTTAAAAAGTAATGTTTTATTTCTTTTGAATGCAGGTATGCCCCTCCCACATCAGTTCCCATTCGTGCTTCAGTCTGGCCTACCCAACATCAGCCTTCACAGCCATGGTTATCAGCAGCAGCTCCTATCCCTGGGCAAGCATCTTCAGTGTCTTTGATAGCCCCACGACCACCTCAGCAACCTCCACAGCCTCTTTTTCCAATTCAAAATATTCAACCACCTCCTATGTCATCCACACCACCTTTTCGACCATTATTTCCCCTTAGACCACCTGCACCCCAACAATCTACACTAGTAGCACCCCCATCTCAACCTTTTTCACCTAGCAATAATATTAACTTACCTACAAGTACGCCCACACCCAACTTTGCAGTGCTTCATCCATCAAGCAGTTTGACACCAGGGCCAACAAGTGAGCTGAGAAGTTTAAGTCAGACAGCATCATTGCAATTGAATTCAACAAGCAATCAATTAAATGCTCCTTCATTACAAGGTTTGTTAGCCTCACGGGATGCACTTTTTTATTAATGTGTTGAGTTCTCAGTCTGGTCATTGCATGATTGTCTATGTATATATCAGATCAGCAAGTCCAATTTTCAAGTTCAGTGTCATCACTTCAATTTTTCCTCGATTTGTATGTGCAATGCTTTAATTAAGAAATGCATTCGCAATGCTATAATTAAGAATACACTTTATTATATGTTACAGAGAACTTGTGATGGTGCATATAATTGACAACACTTAATGAGTGCATTTCTGTTTATTAATGGCAATGAATCAAACTTAAGAGGGGTCATTATTAAAGTCTTGTGGCATGCCTCCAAAGAGGTAAATCATAATTTGTGAGCATTGCTCTTAAAGTTGATGTTAGCTGCAACCAATGAAGATACAGAACAAGCCTCTGAAATTGGATAGAAAATAATAATATACGGAATAAAGGAAAAAAACAGTGTTACCCCGAGTTTTCGGGACGGGGATGGCAGGGGACAGGGGGACGAGTTTCCGGTACGGCAAATTTTTTTGCCATGGTTGGGGACGGCGGGGGACGGCTATATAAAATATAGGGAAATTTTAAAACATATAGGGAAATTTGCAAATATACATGACATTCATATGAAAATATGGATAAAGCATGCCATTTTGCTTCTGGTGGTGGTCTGTTCTCTCCATATTAGTCCAGCTTTTTGTTTTCTCGTGATTGGGATTGACTCTTAACCTCAGTATTTCCATCATTGTTTGATACTACTTAATGTAATATGTACATATAAAAGAAATCAAATTACAGTTTATTACTTTAAATTGGACTTTTAGTTTCTCTTTGACGTGGTTCTTGAATGAGCTTAAAATAATAATGTTAAGATCTCTGCATTTTGATATAAATTTTTAACTGATTGAAATTCAGAAATCAAATTTTCTATTATAGAATTTTTATGTCAACGGGATGTCATCATGTTAGAAAATATCTACATAAGATTCCTATGCCAAGCAGTATTTCTATTCTAAAAAGGAATATAAAATGTTGTATCTTATGTATATATTACATATTTTGGGTGTTATGTTTAGTGAATTAGAGATTTACTACAAACATTATCTGCCTTAGCAGTTTGGTACCTTGCTTGATGGCTAGTTCCAATGTTAAATGTTAGCATTACTACAGTACTACTACATGAAGAAGATAGTATTAGTATCTTTATATAGATAACAATTTACATCATGTTAAATGTTTTTGGCTTTTAAGGGCATGTACGAAGGTGGGGCCCACAAACTGACCTCCCTCATGGAAAAAAAAATGCTTTTTTTAAAAATTTAATTGACTTTTTCGGGCGAAAAGAATTGGGGATTTTTAATTTAATTGACGCGTCCCCGGGTAACACTGGAAAAAAACCCTCTTCCTTAATCAAAATCTCTCTCCACTGCTTTCCACTTAAGTCATTCAGCTACAAAATTTATTTCTCTCTCCACCTCTTTTAGCTGCAAAGAAAATCACCTGTACCTGGGCCGTTTCTCTGCTTCTCATCCCCATTCTCTTGTACTGTTTTGTTTCCCATTTCATTTCCGTTTTTGTTTCTGTTAATGTTAATTGGGATTTTTCAGTTATTTGCAGGACTTAATGGTAGTGAAAGTTGTGCTGTTGAAGTGACTATTTATTACTGTTCTATGTGGGTTTCACTAATATAGTCACAGTGAATTTAAGTTGTGCTTTTCCAATGTTGTAATATAATTCTGACATCATCTGCAAATTATGTTTGTTGTGTGTTAAGGACACATTTACATTGTATTGCCTTTAAAGATGCGCAGTTAAATAGCCTTGATTTCAAATTATCTTTTGTGTTTTCTGTGTCTATAAGAAAACACTGTCCTATTAAATGTTTAAAACTTGAATTGCATTGTCATAGATTTTTCATTGGATGCAGGTTCACCATCTTTACCTATTACATCCTCCCATATGTATGCATCAGGACCTGATACGGGAGGTCCTTCTATAGGTCCTCCACCTGTAATATCTAACAAAGCTCCCACTCAGTGTGTAAGCAATGTGGTCTACTTGGTTTGGGATGATGAAGCCATGTCCATGGTTAGTTTGCTTCTTTTGTAATCTTTTTGTAAGTTTTCCGAAAAATGCTCCTGCGAAAGGCTTCATTCTAATGGTTTTGGGTTTCTTCACACATCTATTCTTGATAATAACAAGTGCAATGATGGCCAGGAGGAACGGCGGCTGTCTTTAAGTCAATATCAGGTGCATGATGAAGCTGTGCAGGTAAGTTATGTACTTGTTTATCTCAAGCGTTAAGGTGGTGTTTTCTTTTCAAGTGGCTCGAATTTTCTCGGATGCAATTTCTTGTAATTAGTAGTTGAAAATTTGCAATAGTTGCTTATTAATTTATCAGCTCGAGACTTGGTGTTATCAGATAAATGGTTTTGGTTAGGTTGCAATTGCAAACTTCTTGCTGTTCTTTATGAGACCAGGTGTTTTGGAATGTTTTTGTTCCTGGGAAAAGCATTAGCTTTTAAAAGTAGTAGTATTTTTATATCCGTAGATCTCAAGAATTTGATGCTGAACATAGGATAGAAACTTTAAAAGAGACCTTTTGGAACTGATGTCTAAGTTCTAGTTGCATACCACTGTTACCAAGGGCACACTCAAGCTTGCCAATTTCTTCTGTTTATCAAATCTATCTCTTGCATGCTCAAAGATGTCAAAAGATGCAAGTAGGCACTCGCATAGTTTTGTTCTACATGGCATTGATATCTAATTTGCTTTAAAATATTCTACAAACGCAAAGCTCAATTTAGCAGCACAAATTGCATGCAGTAGACGCTGGTAAAAGAAGTTTGTATTTTTTGGCTATCCACTTCTATCAGGCAGAGATGTTTGATTTTGCAACTGAATGCCTTTTTGTGCGGGCATTTGTGATAATTTCTGGGACAGTTGGTTGCATAACTTGTTTTTATTTTATTCTAAGTTACACTTGGCAGTGAGACTGGAAACAGGTCAGCCTTCATTCAGACAAGATATAATTTGCTATCAAAATTTTAAATAGTATGTGGTGTACTATAATTTATGAATTTCCCGGTTCTCACTTTAAGTTTACTTCGATTTTTGTATTCAGATGAACTCTATTGATGCAGCTATTGACAGAAGGATATCAGAAAGCAGACTTGCTGGTCGTATAGGTTTTGGGTTGTGATTAGCACTGAAGGGAGCCCTGTTACTTTTCTGTCTAGGTGGAATCTCCACAAAGTTGGAATGATTCATAATTCATTGAATTTTAGAGCTTTTAAGATTTGCAATTGGAGCTCTTTGTTCATGTTCTAGATTGTGTCAATGTTCCATTTTGCTTTTTTTCTAAATATTCAGCTTTTCTCTTTCAGATTTTTAAATATTCAGGTCAAATGAAATAGTTTTGACCGAGGCTTGGAACATTATTTGCTGGAACACTTTTGAGGTCTCCTGTCTTTAATTGTAGAACATTTTTGCTCAACATTATCAATTGTTGATTTGTTGCATCGATATATCATTGTTCATGGCCTTGATAATTCCTTAACTGTTATTTCAAGCAAAAAGTTGAGTTTCTTAAAATTTGATCGTATAGGAATTTGTTGTCCAACTTGATTTTACAATGTGAA
Source organism: Thuja plicata (assembly GCA_018584345.1). Taxonomy (NCBI): domain Eukaryota; kingdom Viridiplantae; phylum Streptophyta; class Pinopsida; order Cupressales; family Cupressaceae; genus Thuja; species Thuja plicata. The sequence goes on from MU225920.1 coordinate 164,881, forward strand.
TGTGTGCTGCTGATTAAGCAAAAATTCCTGTATTATACGTGCTAAGATATACAGTCTTATCGTGCAGGCATGTGTACTTCATTATGGAGGTCACATGTTCGTGTCTTGAGTGCTAGGTTGGCATGCCTTAAAACAATATAAGGTAAAGAGAAATCCTCATTTGAAATGTTGGCATAAGGGGGCTCTCATATACAAACTGGTGTCTTGCTTGTGGTGATGTAAAATATATTATATTATGTATACCTTTTCTTTTTACCTTAATTGTAGTTGCTCAACTATCTTTGTTGTTCATATATTGACAGGTAATAGTTTTGCACAGGCAGATTAAGAAGATTTTTCGCACAAAACAGAAACATCCATCACCCCCTCTACCCAACTTTCCAAACCCACCCGCTTCTGTTCCCAGGCCATTACCAGCACCACCACACCTTGCACAATCTTCCACACAGTCTCCTGCTGTGCCTAAACAGAAGACCAGGGATTTTTTTGGAATTTGCAAGATCCCAGCTAAGCACATTACTAGAGAGCGTGGGAGGGAATACATAGAAGCCATTTCTACTTTACCATTCTTATGCATGATGAGCAGGGAACTAACCACCAAAGCCAGATCTTTGCAGCAGTGAACCAACTCGTCTTCTCCTGCTACACAGCCTAAATTTCCTCATGCAGAGTTTGAATTTCCTAATGCTCATGGGGACCACGAGCCTCAGAAGAGTTCACCTTCATCACCAGGGTGTTCGCCAACAGCGCTGCTACTTGTGCTGCCATTTCTGAAAGCACCATAGTACATAACGATTATCAATTCTCGGATTGCCTTTTTGGGCACCTAATCCTCCAGTTCTGTGACAGTCTGCTGTAATGCAATTGGACTTGAAAACTGCTGGTACTGAGAATGCCTTCTAGACCCAATACCATTTTAATCATAAGCAGAGTGGCTGCATTTGGACAGTACAAAACATCCTTCAATCTTGTAGTTGGAACTACCCTGTGAAAAAAAAAGGATCCCTAGTCTTAAGAGCCTTCTACACTGAGCGACATAATTTTTTTGTTTTGTAAATCTCTGAAGTAGGAAAGGAAAGGAAAGGTAAGGCCCTTTTATAGTCCAAGATCCCAGCCATATCTTTTTGGGTCTACATATGTTGATAGCAATATGGGACTACACTGTACTCCTTGCGTGAGACACCTATCTGTGCTACAAACGAGGCGTACATTACCTACCTCCTTGTGAAATTTGAACTTGTAACCTCTCTTTCAAGAGGACAAGTTCTACACCGCAAGGCCAACTCAAGGAGTTTTTATTGCAAGGATAATAGAAGAATTATATTCCATATTTGTATCCGTGATCTGAATTATGAAATCAGATTACAATACCTTGCGTGATACCTGCGGTATTTTTAAGTTCAATGTAAAAACCATGAAGGTTAACAATAGAATTGCAAGCCAAAAAGTGACCCATTCTATTCGAATTTGGAGTTTATACAAATATGATGGATCCCAAGGGTCACTAGAACCCCTTGGAAACGAAATGAAGAGTCCTCATAATGTTTATTATCAATAAACTATTAAAAACTACCAAAAATATTAAAAAAAACTATATATAAAAATAGGTTCACTTGGAGAAGACATAACTTTCTAGTCCTAGCTCCGAATTGCGAACTATTTACTCCATTGGACCAAAATTGGTAGGCCACTCCAACGTGAGTCCTTCCAAGGCGTTGAGGCCCCAAAATGCCCCGAAGACCTTCAAAATTGCAATTTACTGAGACATGGAAAATACCGAAAAATTAGATTTCAGTATTTTCCCAATAACATCCTGGACTATGTTGTGATCATTCCTCCCTCCTTGAGAGGCAATGGGCCCCATTGCACTAATTTGCTGCAACAAATGAGGAAATTGTTCTACAATTTGTTCCTTAGTTAACCACTTGCCTTGATGAGAATGCTAGCCAACTCGAACCACTGATAAAGAGAATGTTATGATTTCTCAAAGTCTTTAAAATGACTTTAGTAACATGGTCACACCGGACTAGAGCAGTAGTAAATGAATTTAATTCTGCAGCTTGAATGTGTTCAGTAGCTTGGGAAATGTCCAACAAAGGAGGAAAATAGTCTCAAAAATTCCACATTGAAAACTGGATGCAGCCCCAAAAAGGATAGCAAATTAAGTTCAACAACATTCTCACCAACTCGTTTCACAATAGTATATGAGTCATAACAAAGAGGACAGAGCTTCCTATTTGGTCCGTGAAGGCGCTCTTTCTGAATATGTAACCATACCTTGTCACCAATCTGAAATTGATGAGGAGTTCTATGTTTATCATGCCTTTCCTTATACTTCTGATTACTCTGCTCCAAAATCTCATGAACTTGCTGTTGTAGGTGTCTAATATTATCAATGAATTTTTCTGCTTTATCTACCTCCTTGTCAGTGTTCAATAGACTATCAGATTGCAGAACCAGTAGTGCTACATCCATAGGTGCCAATGGCTGATACCCAAGACAAACCTCAAATGGACTATGCCTTGTAGTACTATGGAGTGCACGATTGTAGCTATGTTGTACGTAGGTTAAGCTTTCATCCCATGTGCGAGGATGTTTTGAATGATACATCTGTAAGATATGAATGATCATTCGATTCACCACTTCTGTCTGCCCATCTGTTTGGGGATGAAATGTTGTGCACTTTGTCAACTTTGTGTCCATTTTAGCCCATAGTGCAGACCAAAAAATGTTGATGGACCTGCTATCCCTATCAGAAATAATGCTTTTTGGCAAACCAAAATGAACCCAAACATGTTCAAAAAATAACTTGGTAGTCTCTTCTGCATAAATCATCTTTTTACCTGCCACGATGATAGCCATTTTAGAAAACTTATCTACCACAACATATACACAATCATGCCCCCGCCTGGTAGTTAGAAGCCCAAACATGAAATTCATTGAAACAGACTGCCATGGCTTATCAAGAATAGGTAAAGGTAAATATACACCCAACTTACGATTTGTTGGCTTTGCAATTGCACAGGTTGCCCAAGCTTGTGTATATGAAATGATTTCCTGTCTCATTTTTGGCCTATAGAAATACTCTTGAAGGATATCAGTTGTCTTACCAATACCAAAATGTCTTGTAACACGACTGTAGTGAGCTTCCCATATCATTTTCTTCTGTTCCTCAGTGGGTACACATATATGACCAACATGGTAAAGCAACCCATCCTACAAGTGAAAATCATAGACAAACTTTCCTTCTAGCAAATTACTATAGATGTTAGCAAAATTAGGGTTAGTACCATATAGTTGTGCCCAAGTGGATGATTGATGACCACATGAATCCAACACCATTGTCAAACCTGCAATTGGAGGCCTACTCAAACAATTTGCCACTTTGTTACTGCTTCCTTTTTTATGATGAATGTTGAGGTGAAATTGTTGTAGATAAGAGGACCACCTTTGATGTCTATCATTCTGCAACTTCCCTTGTGATTGCAAGAATTGAAGAGGTTTATGGTTTGTATTTATAACAATTTCCTTTCCTAGTATATATTGTTTCCATTGTTTGCAGGCCTGAACAATAGCATACAACTCCTTGTCATAGGTGAGGTACCTTCGTACTATATCAAAAAAAGTTTCACTATGATAGGCAACATGATGCCCATGTTGCATGAGTACCGCACCAAGAGCGTAATCAGATGTGTGTTTCTATCTTGAATGATTGTTGTAGATCTAGGAGGACCAGTATTGGTGCTCAACATAATCTTTTCTTTAATTCCTCAAATGCTCGTTGCTTTGCCTCTATCCACTGAAATCTTGCTTGTGCTCCACCCCTTAGTGATTGATTAAGAGGCCATGATATATGTGAAACCAAACACAAATCTGCGATAGAATTTGGCTAAGCCCAAGAAGCTGCGAAGCTCTGTGAAAGTTTTAGGAGATGGCCAATCTTTGATTATTTGAATCTTTGCTTGGTCAACACGAACACCCTCAGTATCAATGATATACCCTAAGAATTGAATACTCTGCATACCAAAAGAACACTACTCTCAATGTTGGCAAAGTTTGTGTTGTTGCAGAGTTGAAAGCACTTGTTCAACATGTTGCAAATGCTCAAACCGAGTCTTGCTAAAGATGAGTATGTCATCCAAATAAAGAACCACAAAAGAATCAATGAATGGTCTAAGCACGTCATTCATCAACCTCATAAATGTGGCTGGGGCATTTGTTAGGCCAAAGGGCATAACCAACCATTCAAACAAACCTTAGATTTAAATGTAGTCTTCCACACATCTGCTGGATCAATTGGTACTTGGTGATATCCAAACTTCAATTCAATTTTTGTAAAGAACTTAGCCCCCCTAAGTTGGTCCAACAAATCATCAAGTCGAGGGATTGGATATCTATTTTTTATAGTGATTTTGTTCAATGCCCTATAATCAATACAAAGTCTCCATGTGCCATTTTTCTTTTTAGCAAGGACAATTGGACTGCCACAGGAGCACTTGGACGAATGTGTCCTTTCTGAATCAACTCTTGAATTTGTCTCTTGATTTCATCAATTTCCAAAATTGACCTCCTATATATTGGCTCATGTGGAAGTGGCGTGCCTGGGATTAAATCAATAATAGAGTGCTTGACTTGACAGTGTGGTGGAACTCCCACTGGTGGTTTAAACACACTGATATTCTCTCAAAATTTATCCATCTAATTTTGTTGATTTGTTGTTGTGGTTACCTTAGCATGTGTATTAAGGACAACTGACTTTGTTTGTTCAGGGCTAATCATGAGCGGAACAAAAGTTTCAGTTTGAGCAATTAACCATTTACATTGTTTAACACTAATTAAAGAAGCATTTTGTGTTGGACATACCTCTGGTATTTGATACCTCTTCCCACCAAGCTTGATTGTAACACTCCGTGGCCTGGATTCATACATTCCATGCCTCTGATACATGTATGGCTGCCCCAACAAGAAATCACATACATCCAGCAGTGCTACATCACATACATCCAACAGTGCTACATCACATATCACTTCATCCTTGAAAGACTTGATTGAATATGACAGACGACATTGTTGATTTATTTGAATATCTTGTCCCTCATTTACCCATCCCATAGAGTATGGTTGTGGGTGTCTTGTCACTTTCAAATTTAATCTTTTGACTGTCTCCCTAGAGATCAAAGTCTTTTGGCTCCCACTATCAACAATAAAATGTAGAGGCTTTCCATCAACCCACATCTGTGAATGAAAAAGTCTCTCTTCATCTTCACGAGGCAATACTTATGCCGTTGCAACTATGGCATATGGGTTTGCTTTTATGATGAAATCATTCTCCTTTTTCTCAGAAATATCTATTGGCGATGATTCAGGTTCAACTTCCTCTCCTCGTATTTTTGTCATCACATTTTTAATACTTCGACAATCCTTTGTATTATGGGTTGGGGACTTATGCATCTCACACCACATGCTTGTATCTGTTTGTGTTTTTTTAGCAGCCCACCATGTGTTCTAAGGTGAATTTGAGTGAGGTTCCTTGGTCACTTGTTTTCCTGCAGATTTATTGCCACCTTCAACCCTTGGCTTATTATTTGCAAAGTAGTCCCTCTTCCCTTTCTGCTTGAATTTCTCTTCAATTTTTGTAGCATATTTATAGGCAATTGCCAATGTCTCAATATTCAAAAATTCCATCTCTGTTTGAATATACTTGTGAAGTCCACTATGATATTTCAGAATTCGATGCTTCTCTGAATCCTGAATACCAAGTTTTGCTGAAAGTGAATGGAATGTATTGGTGTAATGTTGCACAGACTGATCCCTCTTCTATCGAAGCAGCTGCCATTCTATGTCTTCTTGTTCATATTCATCCAAACGAAAGTATGCTTCTTTTATGTATTCCAACAAATTCTCCCCATGTGGGCTTCTTATCAAGAGATATTCCCAAGCCGTCTTCATCAAATAATTCTCGTTCTTTATTTGCTAATTTGGCTTCCCATGCTAATTTCACATGGGTTTCAGCTTTTAGGAGAGCAAATGTTATTTTTTCTGCATCTGAGAAATTATTTACAAAAAAGTATCTATCCAATTTTGATAACCAGTTATCAACAACTTTAGCATCGACTTTTCCTTCAAAATTTGGGATGTCAAAATTACTTGCACTTTGAAAGGGGTATTTCCATGAAACGATGTGCCTGATCCAGAGGGTTGTTGATTCTGTAGAAGGCGTGAAAATTTGACTCATCATCTCCTCTCATTGCTTATTTAAAGCCTCTTCCACCAACTGCTTCATAGCATCGTCTGACATTTTCAATTGTGTTCATCTCAAAGGTGGATATTTTGACAAATCTTGTGTATCCAATCCTAATCTTTGGTAGGAGGACCTTGTGTAAATTGACATAAAGGAGCGTTCCCACATTGATACCACTGATCTGAATTATGAAATCATATTACAATACCTGGTGTGATACCTGCGGTATTGTTAAGTTCAATGTAAAAATCACGAAGATTAACAGCAGAATTGCAAGCCAAAAAGTGACCCATTCTATTCAAAATTGGAGTTTATACAAATCTAATGGATCCCAAGAGTCACTAGAACCCTTTGGAAACGAAATGAAGAGTCCTCATAATCTTTATTACAAATAAACTATTAAAAACTACCAAAT
>MU225920.1:195597-208320 GCA_018584345.1 Thuja plicata
ACCCACACACACACACACACACACACACACACACACACACACACACACACACACACACACACACACACACACACACACACACAGAGTAACATTAGGAAAAATTAATGAATGCATGTTGCATAGTAACAATTAAATCATTCACACGATTAGATTGCACCCTAATATTTGGTGCTAGCGAATGAGGACACATGCTCTTTGAAATGATATTGGTATTAAATTATGTTGCAATCTATTATTCAAAGTGAATCATAGATGTGCAACATAATTTACTACTAAAAGGGCTTTCATAAAAAATTGTGTCCCCATTGTAGTAGTGATTATAGGATGCCCAATATCCAACACATGGTCCATTGAATGCTTCATTCCATCGCACATAATGTCCACTTTCCCTCCCTTCTTTCACACCTATTTTGGAGGGAATGCTAGCTTTATCAATACAAGTTTGTACTTACATTTGTATTTTATTTCATTTGTTTGTTTTAATTTGTTCTTCATTTCAGAAATATAAATATTATTGCTTTGTACATTCTCCTACTTAGCCAAATTGACACTTTCATTTGTTCAATTGTCCCTTTTCATAGCTACCATAATAAATGTTTTCTACTCAGTCATAGGGTAGTTTGTGGTTGTTGTGAATTCTATAGTTTCATTCATTTTATTGTGTGGTTGGTTATGAATTCTATAGTTTCATTCATTTTATTGTCATCTTCAAATTAGTAATCTTCTTTTTATAGATGATATGCATTCAAGTAATAACATATTGTTGCTTTTATTAGTCTCCTATTTAGTATTTTATACTTTTCCAATACTCGGCTTGATTATGTATTAGACTTGTCGTTATATTTATTTTATTAAATTCCTTTCTTACTACATGTTCCTTAGTGCAATCATACAAATATTGTTGCTTTGATCTATCTAATATTTACCATGCTATGTACTCTCTACATTGTTAGCCAAAGCTAGTTTTTGTTATTGCGTTTCTTTGTTTTTTTGTTCTTGCGTTTCTTTGTATTTTAGTTCTTCATTTCACTTGTATAAATACTCTTTCTTTGTTCAATCACATACATTTCCAACACACCCCTTGAATAAATTTTGTAGGAAAACATATTTTGGACACATGTCTTAGCAATAATTATCTTGCATTTAGGCAAGAACCTACAACACAACAGTAAAGTTGTGAGCCTCTAATCTGGGAGGTCTTGGGTTTGAGTCTACTTAATCTTAACAAATAATAATAATTAAATCAACAAATAATAATAATTAAAAATCTCGGCTTCGACCCATTACCCATAAAAAAATCTTGCATTTTAAATTTCATTGAATTTGAACAACATTTTGCTACTCTTAACAATACAAATGATTGAATTTCACACAATAATTTTAGAAAACATTTTACTACTCTTAACTGCAATTGAATATTGCAATTTCTTGTCTCCTTCATTATGCTTTGTATAGAAATTATTATTATGTATAATGTTTCTCTAATCAATATTTTTGGTCATGTTATGCTAGCTATGTATGGTTGCATACAATATTTTTTTGGTACTAAGAGGGTGATACCACAATAGTAGGTTACACTTTTTTGCCTAAACGGACATTGAAGTCTACATTTTGAGAAAAACTTTCACATTCGGATGCATATTGTCGTTAAACTGTTTGAAATCGGAAGATGAAGTAAACGAGAGTCTTTTAGGATTTTCTGTCTAGATTCTAAATATATATTTTTAAATTTTTTTTTGAATTGATTTTAATAGTTTTTTTTTTCTCCCACTAAAACTGCTATGTTGCTGAAAATGTCATTTTCAAAAAGGTACAATGACTTCGTACAACATAACTTTTTTTCTAAAATAGATATCAATGCGCTTCTTTCAAATTTGGTTTAGTAACATCCATACGGAGGGCATGCAATTGGGTTGATGACATTATCATGATTATTGCATATTTTATGAATGTTTGAAGTAGAGTTAACTGTAATTTTGACATACCTTGACTGCGTAGCTGATAACTTGTTGAGTATTTATCGAAATTCAATTTTTTTTTTTATAGAAAGAAGACTCGAAGCCAGAGGGCACTGTTATTTTTCAATTTTTTTTTCTCTTTTCTACTATTTTTCAGTGAACGTCAAACTTGGAGGTGTATATTCGATAAAAAACCTACATTAGATGCACGCCAATAAACATAGACCTAATTAATTCAAAAATTGTCAAATATATATTCGTTAGAAAGCTCATTCATAGTACTTATGCGATGCAAAATGACACCTCCCTATTCTTCCATTTGAGCCTCGCGCTTGAGCCCCGAAGCCATGAAAACTGCAGATTTTTGTTAGCCTTTGGAAATGGCCTCTATTCAGAGACTTTCGATTGAAACTAATTAGTTTCGATAGAAAGTACTTTCGAATTAGTTTCGATAGAAAGTACTTTCGAATTAGTTTCGATCGAAAGTACTTTCTTAGTTTAATGTCGGCATGGGTTGAAATCACACATGTACACCTGATATCATACTATTATGCTTCACTTTTTCTTATTACAATTTCCCTCTAGATCATGAGATCAAACCATTAGAATTAACCTAGGTATGTATGTAAATATATTTGCACACACACACACACAGATTTGTACAAATATACAAATGTATATGGATGTGTATACCTACATATATTTATATAAATTTATGTATATGAGTGTGTGCGTGCGTACATACACACACACACACATACATACATATGAAGAAGTATGTCTTTACATCTACACACGTATATATACTTCTTCGTAAAAGTAACCACAAAACAACATAACCTTCAACTTGCAAACCACTGTACATGGTTTCACATGATAAAGATGCACAACATTTTAATAACAGACTATGAACTATATAGATTTTAGTTGGCTAAACTTAAATGAACAATCAATTTAACAGTATTCAAAACAAAATATCATAAATAACTCGATCTGATTGTCTATATCACACACAAAAATGCACATGTATCTACACACACACACACACACTTTTAAAAACATATACATCTCTCTCTCTCTCTCTCTCTCTCTCTCTCTCTCTCTCTCTCTCGACACACACACACACACACACACACACACACACACGTGTAGATAAATATATATGTAGATTGCCAAATGTGTCCACATCGACATCCAACTACTTCACTACTTAGGAAAATTAGTTGCACACCTAAAAAAACTTTTCACCCTATGTGGATGCAACCTGTCATTTGTACAAGTAACTTAACAATTGCCTTGATCTCTATATGATCTAAATATTGTTGTATAACTCAACAATGTCGTTTAGGTTGCTACTCAATGTTGCAATTTGTTTATGCTTGTATGTTGCACAAGGTGCAAATGTTATACCCTTTGTGTTGTAATTGCATAACCTATGAGGTTTAAGTTGTTTTGTTCATGCCTCTGAATGCCTATATGTTGAATTTGATGCAATTGGATTGCACCCTGAAGGTGCTAGCAAACAAAGATACACTATTTTTGAAATGCTTTTGGTTTTAAACTATCTTGCAAATTCTACCATTCAAAGTGAATTGTAGATGTGCAACATAATCTAATGCTAAAAAGGAATTTTAAAAATGTGTGTCTCCATCGCAATATTGAATACAAGAAGAATAAAAAAAAATTCATAATATTAAAACATATCTTGCATAATAACATTCAAATAAAATACACAACGAGATTGCACCCTTTTATGAGGTGCTAACAAATGAGGATACAAGGTTCTTTAAATGCTTTCGGTGTTAATTTATGTTGTAGTCTACCATTTTTAGAATGAACTCTAGATGTGTGACATAATTTAATACTAAAATGGCTTTCAAAGAACCTCGTGTACCCATTATAATGTTGAATATAAGAAAACACCAAACATACATTTGCAGAAATCAGAAACTATTCATGAAGCTAAACATCTTTCGGCATGGGAAATGTTGGTTAACTAACCTTAGGTGAACAATCTAGGTGCTAAGCTCATAAACACTCCATAATATGTATGAAAGAAGGTAGGGAAAGTGGGTGTGATATGAGATGAAATGAAGCATTCAATGGACTATGCATTAGACATTGGGTGTTAAATTGATCGAGTAAATGTGAAGGGACACATTGTAAATGTGGCTGGCCAGAAGGGGCACCATGTATTTAGTGTGCCTCATCACGCATAGAGGTTGGTAGACTATTTGGATGCCATACAAACAAGCCAAATTGTAAGCTAGACTTGTCATGCCACTAGCTATAGTAGAACTGCCCTATGAACGATCATCCTTCCAAATGACATGTTTTTTGTCACCTTGGACCAATTGACCTTTGACAAGTGGCAAATCACCTCCATGGAGGGTGGAAAGGATTTTTTAATCACATGATTACTATTTCTATGTGGTCTAATCACATTAAAATGATCTTGGAGTCAATAATTGAACATACTTACAAGTAATTACTAAATAAATATAAAATAATCATGTTCAAAAGAAAACAAATCACACACAATGAATCTACAAAGAATTGGACTTGCACTAAGCATGTAGGTTGAACATAAGTGGAACGTTTTAACAAAAATCTCATAAACCTCATTACATTTATTCCATTTTCTTCAAATTTAAGCATGTAGGTTGAACATAAGTGGAACGTTTTAACAAAAATCTCATAAACCTTGTTACATTTATTCCATTTTCTTCAAATTTAATTAAATCATCCAAACAAAAAAGTAGTCCAGAGAATGTAATTATCAACAAAAAGGTCTAGGACTTGTAACTATCAACAAAATGTCTATATCGCTTTCTTTTTGGCACTTCTTCAATGGTGATCACCAATGTCAATCAAACCAAACAAGAAATGGGATGGTTAGTGAGCTAATAGATATTGTTATAGGGGTGCCCGAGGAAGCATTTGTAGCCATGTTATCCTTTTCCCTATGTGTTGGACTTGGACATGGAGTTGAATATGAGAATTGAGTGTAAATAAATTCTAACAAGGTGAGTGGTGAAGAATACAATGCAACAAAAATTCCTTGAATATTTACTTTCACCATTTCCTGAAACAGTGCATGATTTATGGTAAGGGGTTCATTGGAGAGCTTGGGCTTTTCTTTCCCACTGTAGAGACCCTTGTGCCATCTCAATCTCTTTTTTCCTTCTTGTCTTATTCCTTCTCAACCTTTTCTTGTTGCTCTTTTTTGCTCCACTAAGAGATTCATGTAGTGATTCGTTGTTAAGAGTTAGAACCATCAGCTCGACCAAATTCCATGATCAACAAAATTCTTTGGTCTTTCTTTGACAATGTGTACATGTAGCTTGAGAAATTTGCTAATGGTTGGCACCATTTCCGAATCCATTGTCTTGTTTAACTTGGATTCACTGATGCTATCTCCTCCCTCAACAACTTGTTGTATATCTTCACTGAAATGTACATTGCTTTCCCCATAATCAACTTAGAAATGTACAACATGAGTCACAACAAATGTCGCTGGTGGAGATGGGAACAAAAAAGTTCCATGTTCATCTTGGCAATTTAAATCAATTCCAAGGTTCATAACTCCCTCCACCAACCTTGATGATTGGCTTTTCTACGAGGGAAGACTAAGACCATCTTCCAAATCCTCTTGTTGACTGTGTACCATGTCACAATAATCCCCTCACTCACCACTTGTGCAAATATTTTAGTAGGAGCACTTTGAGATGTATTTGGTATAGATTATTGAACATTTGGTTCTATTGACCATTGTTAATTACCATATAGAAGAGTGCCAAATAGTGTCTGTGCAATTTAATCTAGCAGAAAAGCAACACTAAAAAGACTAATGATGTTCTGCGCTACAGAAGCATCATCAATTACGTTGATTTGAAATATGGTGTTGGGATGTATGCCATCATCCAATGATTCTTATGCAATGGCCACATGCTAATCCTTTTGAACCCAACTATGATATCAGATTTTGTCAATGTTTTTTGCATCAACTTGCTGCCTAGTTTCACCAATTTAAATCTCTTGATATAAATGTTTGGAAACTTAGCCAGCCATAATACCCACTCAGATTTGAAGTATGTTTTGAAAGGCGAAATAGACTCACATCTAGGGGCTGCAATTTATGCGATGTGCGTGCTGACAATGTAAGCAAGTCAATACCCAACATCCTTGCTTCTTGGATGATTGTGACTGCGACATGGCTTCCATGGTCGTTAATAATTAGCAAGTCTTTATTAGTGGGTGAGACCCCTCCTATAACTAAGCAGGCAAAGTGGTGTAACTAATTCATAATAATTATTTTTCTATCCAAGCATGTGATTGGGCTACCATGCAAGCACTTGGTTTACAGTGTGAAATATAAATTTTAAGCCACTTTTTACTCTTTAACAAGTAGAATCCTGGTATGCTTTTCCCAACAATCACTAACACAACAAAGAATGGTTATCCCTTCCCAACTCTTAGGAATTATGAATGACACATTGATGCTTCCTCTTTCGGCCAACACCCTTGTCACATCATTGATGGTAGGGTATGTACACCTCGTTTGTAGCATAATGGATGCCTCCTGCAAGGAGTACATGGTAGTCCCATATTGCTATCACCATATGTAGACCCAAAAACATATGGCTGGTATATTGGACTATAAAAAGACCTTTCCTTTCCTTTGCTAGCAGGTAGCCACCCTTTTATACTAGCAGGTAGTAATAAATGATGGTTTTAAGTGTAACTATTGTGTATGATTATCCATACAGGTCAACCAAACTGCTAATTTGCTTGTCAAGATTCATAAAAGAAGATCAGAGTTGGAAAGGAATATAGAAATTGTTTAAGACTTAGGGATTCTTTGGTCTCGTAGACGTCATTAAAATCATTCATTCATTCATAAACTTTATATCTTTAAACACCATATACATGCATTTAAGCATAAACAATATAACCTAAAACCCCATACACATGCATTCATATTTAATGGAGGGGCTCCTAGCTCATAGGATAGTAGGGCCCACAAAAAATATTAAAATAAATCATCTATATAGTGAACAATTTTAATTTGAAGAAAGTTGTTATCCCACTGAAATTATACATATTAATTATTCAAAATTATTGAAAAAAAAATGTTCTCACTCTTTTGTCGTGTGTAAAAGGACTTTGAAGAAAAACCAATAATCATCCATGAATAGCTTTAAGAGAGCGACTCCCACTCCACCACTTCAATAATGTTATGTTGGGATGTTATCCACGGAAATTACTTGCGCCGTGACGAAAGCATTTCCTTTGTTTGAAGTGGCGGGCAAAATTTATGGCATAGCTGTTCCACCGTTTTTAGAAAATTCTTGCAGCAATTACTGTACATTTTCGGCGCCGGTTATAGAATGTAAAAAGTTGGGGCGCATTATACTTGTTCGTAACAGTAACGGCTGCCATCTACTGATTTAGTGCTTATTTGGTTTTCATTCACATCCTGACGATAAACACAAACGGAAGAAAGTAAACACAGGCCTGTTGCCTCTGTTTTAGCAGGAGCTCAGTCGAAGACATTTATCAGAGTTGGATTATCGGCAATTATTTCAGCATCAGCCCATCTCAAGGTCTTGTCGAATTCTCTTTCTCTATCCTCTATAGGAACATTTTTTTGAAGTGAACTTAAGATTAATTCTCCAAGATTTTGCCGTTTCCTCTTCATGTGATTGAAGATAAATGACAAAAACCCTCTTCGTATATCTGATTATAATGTTTGGTTTTACTAAATATTTTAATGCTGATAGATATTTTCATTACTCTTCTGTAGATCTTGGTCTGGTAGATAAATTTTAAGATACACAGTACTCGCCCTGTTTGGATATCTGTTTATTTTGAAATTCAGCAGAATCCATATACCTATTATGTGTTATATATGCAGATCTATGCTTATATGTCTGTATGTATCTAGATGTATATTTCCATGTGTATACACTCAATTATGAATGGTCTCTGTATTTACGCGTGTGCATATATACAAAGCTCTGACTATACGCTCACATGTTACACCCGATTGAGTAACCATAAACATGTATGCGTATCATAGAAATCTGGATATGTAGACATATGCAAGTAGATTATATAAATTGTTAGAAAATGATTTATATTTGAATTAAAGATGGATTGGTTATGGAACAATTCAGTGGTAGAGCACCTCAGTAGCAAATGGGAGGTCTTAAGTTTGACTCTTAGCTAATCCATGAAAAGTTTAACAGGGCCCAAATCAGGAAATCCAAGCCAAACCAGGATTCCCAAGCACTTGCAGTGGGTTCAAGAGCAAAGTTGGAAAATGAGCTACATCTTAACCAAAATAGATTGGTCCCAAAAAGACTAGTAGCTCAATGACAGAGCATCCAACACTAAATGTGAGGTTCTAATTTGACATCTAACTTATGCATAAAAAACTTAACAAAAAATAATATTGATTATATACATATATATAAATATATTTAAACATAATTACAATATATTTGAGATTGTGATTTGAGAGAACATTCCAAGTTAAAATTTGGAGCAAAACCATTAAGGATTGGAAGTGGCAGAAACCCCAAACCAAGCATCTTTTATGAATATACTTGGAAAGGTAAAATTATGTATAATACCTTGAGGGCAGAAGCCTTGGGAGAATTTAGGGGTAAACAACTGCCCTTGAATTTTTAGAAAAGGCCTCACACGTTCAAGTAGGCATAGATTTTGTTGATTGTAATATTGCTGTCTTCTCGTTGTCTGATTAGCAATATGGTTACCGTTTTGTAGGCTGTTTGGCGTGCTCTTTACATTTTGTTACCGAAGTGAGAAATTTTTGGACGCCACCAAAGTGAGAAAGTTTTGGACGCCACCAAAGTGCTAAACTAAAGTTTAGTTTTTGCAATTCAGTATTGATTTCTGTTCTGCAAATTAGTATTTTATATATTTGTAAACTTATCTCTATACGCATTTGAGAAATTCAATTTGGAAGAGGTATAAAAGTGCATAACAACCATGTATATTCCTTTTAATATGCTCTTTATTCTACTTAAGCATAGTGAATTCTGTATTCGAGTGAATCCCATTGAAGTTCTACAGTGAAAGCTAAATAACTTTAGCTCTGTGTCTGGGAAATTTCTTTTCCCAACGTCATTGTACCCACCGTTTATTTCAGGGGAAAGCTGCTTTGGATAAATTGAAAATAAAACAATAATATACTAGTAGAATATCGTGTTCAAATAGTAATTAAATATCAAATTTAAATCATAGCAATATCATTTTGAATGGTTTTTTTGTTTTGTTTTGATAATAAGGGTTATTATACAGGTAAAATAATATACATATCTACATTAAGATTATATTAACTTATATTAAGTGGTAAACAAGTTTTATTATTTTATTTAAAAAAATATATTGTAAAAACAAATGGTAATAAATATCAAATTCTTTCTTTATTACAATTAGGAAATTCAAGATTTTTTGGAATATGATATTTTAAAGGTTCACCCCAAGTTCTATCTTCGATTAGCTTTCATCCAACACATTTAAATTTAGCATCATCTAGTCTATAAATATGTGATAATCAGCCCAGTTACTTGTAGATCTTCCTTTCTGCCCCCACCCCCACCTCTCCAGTTTAGCAACATTCATAAATAAGAACTTGCAATAGTGGTGTCGATGGACACAATTTCCTATTGACAATAAAATTGATCGTTGTATTAGGATGAATTATAATAGAAAATCTGCAATAGCAGGTTCTTTAAGTGTGTCTCATGAATAAGAAATATGCCAGCCCCAATTTAAAAGATTCATCCAATGGATAGAGAGATTAGCCTTCATTGGAGCTAGTAAAATACACAATACAAGTCATAAATAAGAACTTGCAAATAGTGGTCTAGACATGCACAATTTCCCTATAATTGACAACACCATCAATTATTGAATTAGGATGAATTGTAATAGCAATGCCTGTAATAGTAGGTTCTTTAAGAATGTCTCATGAATAAGAAATATATACCAGGATCAATTCAAAACATGTATCTGATGGATAGATAGCTTAGGCTTCATAGGAGTTAGTAAAATACACAATACAATGAGTAAGTATAACCCATGACATAATGACCGTATATAAGGAGTATTCGATGACATTTGAGAGCTTGAGTTGACACAACTTTTGCAATGGAGTTGCCTAGGTTCTAGTTATTGATGCAAGGGCACAAATATTCTCATATCCACCCCAACCAAGTGGACTTAGCTAGTCTATCCATGTGATCACTTACAATGTTATGGTCCACAACGTGGAGGAGAGGTAAAGGAATCTAGGTTTATTTGAGATAAATTAGCTCTTAACTAACCTAGACATATGGACATGTATGTGAGTTGACAACTAGGAAGAGGATTGTAGTGCAGTTCGTGCTACATCATAGGTCCATCCCCATACCTAAATTGTTGTCAAGTGAAAAAGGGCAAAAATATTCTCATATTGATTGCCCCAATTGTTAAAAGGATGAGGTAAGTGTACTCATGAGATATTATTGGCTGCAAGTAAGATTCTCACAAAATTATTGAACCCTTTTTTTGAGTCAATGGATCCAAATCGCCATTGCCTCTGTTTCGTAGCTTTATGTTGGAATGAGTTGGTCCATGTTGGTATGAGGTAACTCTTGGCATATATCACCTATATGGATTGGTGAAAACCTACTAACTCCTTCTCAACATGTGTAGCTCTTGGCATTCGTCACCTTTGTGCTTCTAGTGACATCGACTAAACGCTTGATATGATTGTTAGCTGCTAGCATCTGTTACTTGCACAATATTGGTAACTACTAGCTAAATTACTTTTTTATTACAATAAAGATATCTCTTGATATCCTTCAACTTCATGCTACTAATGTAGATTTCCTAGTCTTGAAGATATGATAAATAGCTCTTGGTATTTGTCACATGCATGGTATTGATGATAGTTAGCTAAACAACTCTTGTATTGCACTTGGTTTAGATATGTGGTCCTTTGCTAGCCATATATCTTAAATGGAGTTTTAGAATTTCCTCCATCTAGGATGCACGACTACAACCTCAACTACTAGGCAAAAGATGTAACAAAATGAGTGATGTTTGGTAAAATTTTTAATCTATTTAGACCAGGGTTAGTTAATAACAAGTTCTATCCACAATATCTTGAGATGAAGTACACATGAACATCTCGCATGGTCCATCTAACAACCATCTAATTTTTGTTGTCAACCCTTCCTATTGAAAGGCTAACTAATGTTTAGTCCTATTTTATTTCCTCTATAGAAAGTATTTATCTTCCAAATTTATAAACTATTCCTTCAAGTGGGATATGGATGACCTTTAGCTCCACATGAGCCCAATTATTTGGGTCAATTAGGAAACTTTCTAACCTCAATCTTAATACAGACAATCCTAAATATGCTGAAGGAAGGAGCTATCCACTAACATGGCAATGAATTTACTTTAATTTCAATATTATTGTAGAGGGTGTAAGAGGTAACAATCCTTGAGACCAATGAGTTCAAATTCATATGGTTTGGTGGGGTTAGGAGACCATTTTGTCCCCACAGATTTAAGTAGATCACGTTGTCAACAAGAATTGAAGCCAATTAGGTAATGATATTTTTTAATTTACTCATCAAATGCGACAATTCATCTTGAGGCAATTAATAATCTAAAGATTAAAATGCATAAATCACTATATGATGAAAAATATTTCAATGATTGATTTAGGCACAACAAAGATGATCATAACTTACAATCCCCTGTATACAACTTCCGAACCTTAGACAACATCAACGACAACAAGTTTGACAACTACAACAAAACATTCATATGTGCAACACAAACAATTTTCATACAATGATCAATACACTATTAAATGCATAGTTATTATCATTTGTTTTTATCTTATTTTGTTTTTT
Source organism: Thuja plicata (assembly GCA_018584345.1). NCBI lineage: Eukaryota > Viridiplantae > Streptophyta > Pinopsida > Cupressales > Cupressaceae > Thuja > Thuja plicata. The sequence continues at coordinate 207,497 of MU225920.1, forward strand.
TTCTATAAGGTTGGAAAATAGAGTTCACTAGCTTGTATTAGCAAACTAGGAAGCTAGATCTATTTTCGCTTACATTGGAAGGAGAATGATCCACTTGGTCCAAGATCTTTGAGCACAAGGTGAATGGTCCTTCGTGATGAGTGGAAGATGACTATGCAATTGTGGGAAGTGAATGTAAGATCTAGGACAAAATAGAGTGAAAAAGTGACTTTCGGCATGCACAGGAAGTCTTAAAATTGATAGACAGATTTTGGTAGAAGATCTGGGATGTACAAACAAAGACTAACCTGTGATCTGAATTTCGGGAAAAATTAGGGGGACTGGGGGTGCCCAGGTTGGCCCGCTTCCAACACTTTTTGACAAAACGTCTTGAAAACTATAGATCTTTGAATACTCGATCTGTAACTTATTGCGTGCATCCGCCACATGTTCCTACACTATAAAGAAGGAAAATGTTGGGTTGAAAGTGAATTGCCTTTGTCAAACCTTGGTTTTTAAATTAACCATGAAATTGAAATAACTAGAATTGTAAAGAAAAACGTGTTGATATGTAGCAGAGGCTAGATCTAAGAATTAAGATGTCTTATACCTTGTTGCTGCAATGTTCTTTGAATGTGATCACAAATGTTGATGCAATAACATGACTCCGCAAGACCTAAGGGGAAAATCATGAACACATGCTTGCATGAAGGATGTTGAAGGTGTTGGAGCTCTCAATTTTTGGCAAAATTTAGAGTCCTATAAAGTGATAAAACTCTAAAAAATGGAATCCTAAAATCTATGCCCAATAATTAATAATATGATGAAGTACATTAAATGGGATA
>MU225920.1:208420-231156 GCA_018584345.1 Thuja plicata
TCATTTTAAATTACATACACATTTACTAAACATTCTTTCAATTACTTAAAGTATTTCAATTTACAGTTCATGATATATTGATTTTAGTTATATTTATTTCAAGTTCCTTGCCATACTTTGAGAGACGAAAATTTGAGTTTCATACACAGGTTATCTGCCATAAAAGCCTATTCAGGTGAAGGTTCACCCGCCTTGGTCCTACAGAGCCAGAAGCGTAGGGGAAGAGGATCATAATCGATCATTCCCATTAGTTGGCCAAAAATAATTGGATTTCCCATCATTGGATTGGCAAGTCCAAAGGAAATTTAATTCAGTGTTTTTGGGCACCAACAGAAGGTTGCCACAATGCTAGATCTAAAGAAGGCCTTGAATGCTTGAATACTTTCTCTTGAGGACGTGAGATGCGAAATTGTAGTTGAGAGCTTGAATTGAATTGAGTGGATTGCAAAATGAGGGAGGATAGCTTGCTTATATACCTCTCTTAAGCATTTCAGGGTGTTAAACTCGAAGCATGCCGATGCAGGTTTAAAACTCCCACTCAAATACGGTGACTATTAAGCAATTTCAATTTCGGCCCAAACTCTGGGGAGCGGGGCGCCCAGGTTAGTCCACTCCCAGTAGCGGGGTGCCCAAGGTCCTTTGCTCCCTCCAATGCGGTCCCAAATTGGGACTTGAGGTCTAAAATTGGAAGGGGAAGTCAAAATTGTAGTCGGAATTGAGTTGTGGTGTCGGAATTGGATGTGGGAGGCTATACATACTAAAATAGGGCCTAGGTAATCGAGAAATTGCATAGGGATGCAATTTACAACGCTACATTTAGCCCCCACTTTAGCGGGAGTATGAGCCTACACGCACACTCATGGTAAAGTAGGACAGAGAGAGATGGACAAGACTTCAACGAGATAAGACATCACTAAGTTCAAGGGAAAAAACCCCTAAACCAAGGATCTTAACTCGTACAACCAAGTGCAAGGGCACACAAAATAAAACAAAACAAAGACAAAAGACAAACTTCTATAATCAAAATGTCTCAACAACCAATATCATTCTCGTAATGTTATTGCAAGAGCACAAGTGGTCACAAGGAAAGAGAAAGAGCAAACACCAAAGCTAAGACGAGACACCATGATCCAACCAACTAGCAAGTTGTGTTATGCTATGGGATCATGGAGGAAAGAGAAAGGAAATCTTGGATTCCAAGGGCTAGCAAGCAGTGTTATGCTAGATGATCCATGTGAAGAGAGGAGGAAGAGTAGAAGATAGTCTAGCAAGTTGTGTTATGCTAGTTCCACTCATCCCATGAGAGAGTTTGGTGCAAAGAGATAGTTGATAGTCTAGCAAGTTGTGTTATGCTAGTCAACCCATCTCAAAGTATGTGAAGAAATCCGGTAAAAATAGTGCAAAAGGATAACCAAGGAAAACATTGGTCCAAGGAAATTGGCTAAAAGCAGTGCAAAGGAGAGTCATCTAGCCCTAGCAAGTTGTGTTATGCTAGTAGACTTAACCTACAAGATTTTGAATAAGGTTAACCAAACAAAGCACAATGCTCATTGGGAAATTCTTTAATATAAGGATAACCAAACAAAGCATGACGTTCGTTAGGAAATTCTGTAATATAAGGATAACTAAACAAAGCACGATGTTTGTAAGAAAATCCTGTAATATAAGGATGACCAAACAAAGCATGATGTTCGTAAGGAAATCTTGCAATATTTCAAATAAGGAGACTGTATATATGCCCACCCACCCTTAAAATGACAAGATAGGGCTTTGTAGACATCTTAAGGAAAAGAAGAACAAGGATAAACATCTTCAACACCAAGGAGATATCCTTTAAGCAACAATGTACATACAATCCAAGCCAAAACGAATACAACTCTTTTGAGGCAAGGAAGATATAGTTGGATAAAGATATCTTGCAACAAGTGTAAAGGGATCCTTTTGAAAGATGCACAAGAGGAGGAAGAGATCTTTGCTCAAAGACATCTTAAACAAAAATAACATCATTGACCAAAAAGAGGGGAGGAGAACAATAATTCTCGTCTTTCCCCATTGATAGGTAAAGAGATTCTTGATGAAGGATAACACACTTTTGGATCCCAAGTGAGGAATTTTGTTTATGATAGATGTACGCTTTCAAGCAAAGAAGAGGTGTTAGTCAAGGGTACACACCTCTTGTAAAAAGAGAGAATCCCTGAGCAAAACAAGCAATTAAATGCAAGAAAGGAAAGCACATGATAAACAAAATACCACTAAATCAAGGAAGATGGATCCTTAGAAATGATAGGAGATTGAAACACTTCCCTTGCCCCTCAAGCGTGGAGACAAGAATAAGAAAGACTATTATGCTGCTCAGTTGCACCAGAAATTGTACCACCATGAATGACAATGAGCCCCCAAGGGATAGGCTAGCAATGTCACATAGTGTGGAGCAACATAATAGGAACTTAGATGTTATTTAAAATAATCAAGATTTAGATACCGCTCATTGTTACATGTTACGTAAATGATATCATCATCAATGAGTTGTTGAATTTTATAATGCAAGACTTAGCATTCATTAGTAGAGTGGTCATGATATTGATGATACATACAGAAAGGAAGATTCTCAAGCTCTCGTTTATGTTTCTTCTTTCGTTTGGGTCGGGTAATCAACTTGGCATGAAGAAGGTCAGACAAAATTCTATCTTGGTTAAAAAAAGGCATAGAAGATATAGATGCATTAGGTAATAGGGGAGGGGATATCAACAAAAGAGGATGTTGGAAACGTAACCCTTCGATAGGCAAGTGTGATATAGGTCTCTCATGAGTCTCAATTTTTTGTTGCACACACCGTAAACCATGTCCATTGTAATCATCAAACTTAGGAGTTGCAATGTTAGGAGGATAAGGCTCATTCTTGGGTTGCATTGGATTGAAATTTAAAGAGGCCCGATCAACATCCATACATGGGTTTGAATTAGAAATTTGAGTCTCAAAGTTAGGATTTTGAATTAGAAATTTGAGTCTCAAATTTAAGATTTTGAATTAGAAATTTGAGTCTCAAATTTAGGATCTTTGTCTTTGCTACGAAAAAGAGGGTGTGAAATGTAATGATCCCCATTCATCCTCTTTAGGAGGAGATGGTATATTTGTTTGTATTGGAGAAAGAATTGAGAAAATTGAAGAGGATTGAGATTGCATTTGTATTTTGTCATCAGCTTTTATAGTCCACATTACATTGTTGTGGATAAACTTGACTGTGTGATGAAGAGTAGAAGGGGCGACTTGCTTCACATGAAGCCAAGGTCTACCTAGAAGAAGGTTATCTGTGAGAATATTGGGCATGACATGGATAAGCATGGGTACAATTGCAGGTCCTACTTTAATAGGCAATGTGATTGCACCTAACAGACGGTTTATTAATATTATCAAAGCTACTAATAGGAATAGAATCAGGTTGAATAAGAGAATTATCTACGTTTATTTTATGCAACAAGTTAATGCTACTCACGATAAGAGCTGAACCATTATCGACTAGATTATGTCAATATTTATTATGATAGATTAGGACAGCAATCATGAGGGGAGCACATTGGTGTTGAACTTATAAAGAAGGCAACTCATGTTGGCAGAACTCAATTTTTGCCTTTGGTTCAAGAAGGGCTTCTACCTCATGTGGCTTAGTAGGATAGGATATAACAAGTTTTTGTAAAGCTTCTTGGATCATCACATGATATGTAGGTGAAGTTTAATTAAGTCCCAAAGGGAGATCTTGGCTAAAGTATCATGAATTTTCTCAGCAAGGTCATACTCCCGACCAACATGTTGTGATGGATGAGGGAAAAATGGACTGTTGTTAAATGTGTGTCACAATATGATTATTGGGTTGTATAGCACCTTTCACAACAATCACTAGTTTATTTTGGGGAGGAAGGTGGACAATTATTTAAGGCTTCTCATTGCCCAAAACATGAATGTTATTGACTTGATCAAGGTTTCATTTGTAGAAGGAAGGGCATCAATGATATCATCCTCTTTTTCCAAAGTATGAGTAGGCTAAACTTTTGGAGAGGGACAAACATAACTCATTAATGCCTCATGAATAGAAGGTGAAGTATTATTAAGGGAATTGTCAATCATATCACCCTTTTCTACCACAATATCATCCTCTTTCATCAAGGTACTCTCATGGGGGAGGTACATATTAAGAGAATAATCAACATCATTCTCCAATGGTTCATCCCAAAGAGGGAGATCATTGAGAGAAGTGCTAAAAGTATCTTCTTGCATAACATATCCTCAGTAGGGAGAGAAGCTTTGGGGGAAGAATCATTGAGAGGTTCATAAAGGGGATTGTCATATATCTTAAATCCGTTTAGCCTAAAAGCATCATCTTGTACCAAAGTATCCTTGTAAGGGAGATTATTGATAGTCTTTTGTAGCATGTCAAAATGAGTAGGATAAAAATTAATCATATCAAAGTCATAGGCATAGTAGCAATAATCGGGAAAAAATCCTGATTATACCCGATTAATCGGGAATCGGGACTTCCCCCAATTTTTCCCCTAAGAATCGTCAGAAATCGATCAAACCTGCAGTCAACGATTTCCTGAAAAAATCGCGAATAGATCGCAAATTAATCGGGAATAAATCAGGATTAAAAATAGTGCCAAAAATTCCTGCCAAAAAACCCTAAATACACACGATTATTTCTTATAAAGGCCAAGATCCATTCATCGTTTCTTCATCTTGTTTTCGCAGAGAATTGGTACGATATTGCAGGTAGAGGATAGGCACAGTATTCTCAGGCAGAGGATAGGCACAGACATAATAACTTCGATTTATAATAAATTCTTTCTATGTATATTGAAATTCTATTACGTATATGTATTCTGTATATTTATAAATTTATATGTATTTATATTTTGTATATTTATATTCTGTTCATATTATGTACATATGTAATAAATGTATATATTCTGTATAAATTAATATGCTGTATATTTTGTTTAATATTATATTTATATAGATTTTATACAGTATAGACATTATATTCTGTATATTCTATTTAAATATACTGTATTTGCAATATACAGTATATAGTATATTTATACTGTATATATATAAATTTTATACAATATAGACACTATATTTTGTATATTCTGTATAAATATACCGTATTTACAGTATACAGTATATTTATTCTGTATACTGTAAAAATACTGTATAAATTTATTTACACAGAATATACATAATTTATTTATAAATTTATATTCTGTATATTTATACAGAAAATATATCAAATACAAAAAAAATGCATATATATTAATATGAATATAAACAATGAAAATCTATAGCGATATACAACAAATTTGCATATATATATATATATATATATATATAAACAATGAAAATCTATAGAGATATGAATATAAACAATGAAAATCTATTTTCTACACTTAATGGGTTGAACTCTTATTTGCTCTCAATATATCTATGCTGTCGAAATGCTTATTAATTAAAATCAAAAAAATAGTTTTTGGCTGTTTTTCGTCAATTTTTAATGTATAAATGATATATGTGACAAATGATTGCATAAATGATATATTTTACAAATGATTGCACATATAACTCAATGAAATGCATACAAATCAGATCTGAAAATGAAAATCAGAAGTGGGTATAATATACGCCGGATTCACCAAAATGTAAGGTAGGAAAGTAGAGTTCACTAGCTTGTATGAGAAAACTAGGAAGCTAGATCTATTTTCACTTACATTGGAAGGAGAATGATCCACTTGGCTCATGATCTTTGAGCACAAGGTGAATTCAGTGGTTCTTTGTGATGAGTAGAAGGTGGCTATGCAATTGTGGCAAATTAATGTAAGATTTAGGACAAAATAGTGGGAAAAAGTGACTTTCGGCATGCACAGGAAGACTAAAAACTGACAGACAGATTTTGGTATAAGATTTGGGATGTACATACTACAAACGAAGACTGACCTATGATCTGAATTTCGGGCAATATGAAGGGGACTAGGGCGCCCAGGTTGGCTCGCTCCAAGGAGTGGAGTGCCTAGGTCAGCCCGCTCCCAACACTTTCTAATGAAATAATTTGCAGACTATAGATCTCTGAATACTCGATTTGTAACTTTTTTTGTGCGTCCGCCACTTGTTCCTGTACACAGAAAAGAAAGAAAATGTTGGGTTGAAAGGGGTATGCCCAAGTCAAACCCTGGTTTTGGATTAACCATGAAATTGAAATAACTTGAATTGAAAAGGAAGCATGCAGATATGTAGCTGAGGCTAGATCTAAGAATTAAGATGTTTTATACCTTGTTGATGCAATACTCTTTGAATGTGATCACAAAGGTTGATGCAATAACATGACTCTACAAGACCTAAAAGGAAAACCATGAACAAATGCTTTCATGAAGGATGTTGAGGCTTGCCACAATGCTAGATCTGAAGATTGCCTTGCATGCTTGAATATTTGCTCTTGAGGACTTGAGATGCGAAATTGTAGTTGAGAGCTTGAATTGAATTGAGTGGATCGCAAAATGAGGGACGATAGCTTTCTTATATACTTCTCTCAAGCATCTTGGGGTGTTAAACTTGAAGCATGCTGATGTGGGTTTAAAATTCCTGCTCAAACAAGGTGACTGTTAAGCAGTTTCAATTTGGGCTCGAACATTGGGGAGCGGGGTGCCCATGTCGCCTCGCTCCTGAGAGCGGGGCACCTCACTCCCTCCAAGGCAGTCCCAAATTGGGACTTGAGGTCCAAATTTGGAAGGGTAAGCCATAATTACAGTCGTAATTGAGCTGTGGTGTTGGAATTGGATGCATTGAGTCCATACATGCTAAAATAGGGCCTAGATAAGCGAGAAATTGCATAGGGATGCAATTTATGATACTACATTATCAAACAATATTTTTTTTGTTTTTATTGTCATACTGTAATTGTATTTTTTTCATCTGCATCTCTTTTTTCTCCAATTCAACAACTCCATACCAAAACAAATTGACTTCTACCATTCAAAATTATAGTTTATAAAGCTAACACAATTCAAAACACTTCATACAACTAAATCCATGTTCATCACAAAAGCTCAATAATATTAAAAACATTAGAGAACTTGCAACCATTACTTGTTTTAACATCTAAGGTACAATTGCATTTTATATCAACTCACCATGTAAGGTACAATCACATTATACACCAACCCCTTATCTAAAGTACAAAACATATTGGCTTTGACATTTACTTGAATGCATTTATTATACACATTGGATCAAACATGTGGACAAGTATAGGGCAAATTTATAGTTCCAAATGCATACACAAATCCATTTTCACTTGTTTATAAAAATATGCTTTTGTGATTGAAGGTTTCTATAAATTAAAGGGAAAAACTATAAACTATAAAGCATGCTAATTGCCATTAGTCAAGTGTATATGTGTACAAACTCTTTTTGTATTGAAACAAAGCAAAAAAGTTACATAAAATAAGGCAACCAGCAGGTTATTGTGAAAAGAATAAATAAAACACTAACTACAAAGTTGCTGACTTGAGCACAATTTTGAGCTACTAACATAGACAGCTGTAGCATTCATAACATGCAAGCACTGTATTACATATTTGCAACTACAACACTAGATACAAAGTTGCTGTCTTGAACATAAATTGGAACTACTAATATAACATGAACAACTGTAGGTTTCCTAACCTGCATGTACTGTATTGCATATTTATATTGATTAGATCCGTGATCAAGCTGAAACTGGAGAATTTGTTCCTTGATTTGCTGAAGCTGCTCCATAACCTTAGTATTCTTCTTGCATAGCTTTTGGGACTGCAAAAAAAGAAAAGCCACTTGAAGGAGTATGTGTTTAAAAATCTATAGGTGAAAAAAAGCTTTCAATGCATTTTGTAAGACTAGAAATTAAATTGTTGTTGGCACGGGCAAAAATGAGATATGAGGACTATTTGAAACCAAATCCATGGTTGTTTACATGTCATGTGATTTTTAAGTCAAATGTGAATTTACTCTAGATCACAATAGTATCATCTTGCATATGGAGTAATCCACCATGTCATTCTATACCACTAGTGCAAACAAATATAATTTTTCATTGATACTAACCAATAAAAAGTAGTTATTTCCTTCCAATGTTGTCAATATTGGTTTATGAAATTTACATGTGCAAATTTCTTAAGAAATATCTAAAAAGATTTATACAAATTGCTATTGCTTGCACCTTTTGGCTTTTTGTTTCAATTTTTAAATATGAATGCATATCCATATTATTCAATATACCATTAACCACTTTATTGCATATTATCTCCTATGATTTCAACCCATGTTTATATAACATACAATGCTCATTTATATATTATAATAAGTAGATCAATCATTTTTTTTTTTGATCGGTAAAAGGCCGAAGCCGAATATTTTATTGATTTTAAAATAAGTACAAAATCTCCATTCAGTGCGGGCACTGGTAGGAAAGAATGGAGAAGAAAACCTCCAGTCTAGCCCGGGACCATAGTCTAGATAATGATAGAGTACATATTCAGTTAAGAGGGCATACCCTCTTTTACACAAAGATGAAGGCATACCTTCGTATACATAATTTCAGAGTAATTAGAGTCAACTTATATACAAAAATCTCGTTCTTGGTTTTTTGAGTTTGATCCTTCCTGTAAGTAATCTGTATCCCACGAGATGGTCTTCCGTAAGGTACACGATATTTGTGTCCTTGTAACTTTTGGTGTTCCTGCAGAATCAGAAAAAGGGGAGACAAAAGGAAACCTGCAATATCCTTTCTTAAACATGCTAGACTGGTCATGTTAATAAAAATACTATCGATCTAACAATATAAAGAGTTAAGCTACTTCACATGGAGTTAGTAGCTAAATTCTTTCATGTACCTGCATCTGTTTAGAAAGAAAATATCTCTAAGTTCCTGTAGGTAAGGATATTTAGGTACAAGTCTGAATAGATATATGTTTGTAAACATATTTATATTAGTCTATCTATTCTTGAAACCTGATTTAGCATTAACAAGACAAAAAAGTTGTGGTGTTGTGTGTGTTTGAAAAGCTGATTCTTCACATTTAGTATTAGTGATAGGAAAGGATAGTTTTACGGAGGGCGCTGTGTTATTTGTGCTTCCTACAATACATTCTGAAATCTAGAACAATTTTGAATGGTAACAGGAAGTGCTTTAAAAAATTTTAAAATCCATCCCTTTGTGCATATTTGTATATTTAATGTATCTGGATAAGGTCTACATTAAGTACTTGACTGTGTAAATATATTTATATATCTATATCTATATGTATGTATATATTATATATGTATTTGAAATATGTGCATTTATTGACAAATTATATATAACGTGATTAGTTGATTTTGTTCTTGTTTATTGGTATTGCTTCCCATATTTCATTAAGTGAGCCTAGAGGACAGTTTCGTATCGATACAAGAGCTTAAAATGCAAAAAGAAAGTTAGTACTGAGATTCAATGACATAGAGAATTTATTCATTTATCCTTTTACAATTTAGAGATCTAAGATAATGTCTTCATTGCTAACGTTACGATGTCTTGGAGGGCTAAGCGGTTCGATACAGCAGCTTAGCTCATCATCATTTTCCCAAGCACTTACTTGATCCTCAACAATCTAGTTGTCAATCCAATTTGGAGCATCTGAAGCACAGACATGACAAAAACAGAGCAGGAAGTTGAGGTTCCTTTTTACAATTGGTGCCCAGCTGACAAGATATTCTATATCTTCAATTTCCAAGATGGGGTAAGTTGGGACTGATCTTCCCCCAATAATCAGAGAATCATAGAAGCATGGTTTAGGAATGGTCAGGTTGCTTTTGATGTTGGCCAAGGCTTTATCCAGATCCCCTAAGTAGATGTTTTTGAACAGCCTTCGGCATAAAGTGCCTATCCGGAGTTTATCAGTATCCACATGGAAGGCAGCTGCTAAAAATAGAGCAGGGATGTCAGAGTTTACTCTATATTTGTCCGAGTTAAAAATGATGTCCCTTCCCAGCACCTTGTATACCGCTCTGATAACCAGAAAGTGTGAAGAAAGGAGGATATTTTCTAATCTCTTCCCGGTTATAGGTCCTTCAAAGGCAATTTGCACCTTGGGGCCTCTTAATTTAATGGGAGTCGACATGATCAAGAAATAAAGTTAAGAGGGGAAGCCAAAGCGTGATCAATCGATGCCGAGGAGGGTTAAATAGGGAAGGGCAGAAGTTGAATAGCCCTGGAAGAGGAAGCGGCGTCGGTTAGATTTTAAGCTGAAAGTTCCTACAGGTTTTAAGGATACGAGGAGATGTATTTTTGAAATTAACAAAAAACAAAGGAGGATATCTAAAGAGGTTAACTTTGGGGACATCTAATGGACGCGAAGCAAGACAGGGGATAAGTTGTTAGTTAGATAAGAATGTTTATGTAACTGGTATTCTATGTTTCATAAAATAACTATATAAATACTTTTATCTTGTATATTTATGTACCTACAAATGTGTGTATATATATATATATGTAACTATGTGTATATATATATAAGAAAATTGAATATCTTATTAAGATGTGTAGTTGTAATTGTTAGTCTTTATACAAAAATATATATTAATGCTGGTTACCTCAGATGTATACAGATTAGATGGTATATTTTAGTAAATATATGTATATATATAAATATATATTAATGTATATATATATGTGAATACATGTATATATACCAAAATGTATCTATATATGTATATATATCATTGCCAAGCTATAAAATGAATATATAAGCATAATTAACTGAATATATATATATATATATATATATATATATTACTAAAGGTGTATATATATAAATCATAATATTTATATATTTATATATATATGATTATATATATAAGTATATATATGTATATGAGTATATGTGTATATATATATATATATATGTATATATATGTATATATTTCTATATATATATATATTTATACATATACATATATATAAGTTTATATATATACATATTAATACTTTTATATATATATACCTATATAATTATATATATATAAATATAAATGAATATGTTTACAAATATATATATGTATATAAATATATATATATGTATATAGATGTATATACATATAAGAATGTATATATAAATATATATATATGTATATTAATATAAATATATTACAATTTGGGACAGCAATTTTTTCTGCAGATATGTATTGAAAGGAAAGAAAAATAATGCTTTGCAAAAATATGAATCACAAATTTCTAATGATCCTCGGAATAAGTTTAAAGAGCTAAATTTATCTGTTCTAATTTTTTCACACCAAAATACTCCCTTCAGCTTACCTAATATTCTATTAACCATTTAGTCTTAGCTACTCTAATTATATCGAAAGTTCTACACCGATGGGATTCAAAAAATAAAAACGTACTCAGTTTCGGCAAAGTAGCTAGAATAACTGCAGCTATACTAGGATGACATTTAACTAAAAAAGGAAATAACTTATGTCTTCCTCCTCATCGGCGTATGAAAGACCAGTTCTTCTTCGTCGGATTCCTCTATGCCCATGTCGAACCTTCTTTTTCCTTCGACTGCTTTGAAACCTTTTGTGGATTTCCTTAGGATAGCAGGTGGGAACATCTGAATGTCCTCCAATGTTATGGCCCCAAAGTTAGCTTCTACCTGAAACCCTTCCGCCTCCAGGTAATCTTTCACCCATTTCACATCTTCACTTGGTTTCACCCTAATCCATTTTAGAAGGAAATCGACGTTCCTTTTGATGATATCCATTATGTTGTAGAAAACCTTCTTATCTTTGAAGAGTGAAATTGGCCTTCTCATACAATGGGTACAGTTAGCCAGCGAACCCATAGGGTTTGTATGGTACTCTTCCGGGAAAGGAATCATAAGATCCTTGTTAATACTGTTAATAGCAAGAAGGATGCCATTGCAGTATTTCTCGTTGAAGATTTGGATGCACGCATAAATTACTTCACCTTTGGGAATTTTCAGGGTTAGAAGAATGGCCGCATATATACCTATTATGTCGCAGTTCACCCTATACACAAATTCATAGTTAAAGGCCTCTTCCCCCATGATACGGTCCATAGCTCTCTTCCCCAGATCATCTGTTTCCAATAGTTTATCCCACCTTTCTGGTTTGATGGACCCCTTGAAGGCCCTCCAGTATTTTTCCCCACTGCAGATGAGTTTGATATTCGACTCCATTCCGTTTCTAAGAAGAGGCTTTTTTCTTACATTAAAGTTGCACTGCAGTCTATGGTAAGGAGAATGAGGAAAAAAAACTCTTATTAACAGCTAAAAAACCCTAATTTTCTCCCGCATTGGGTAATGCTACGACACAATAAATGCTCTTAGCTGTGGTTTTAAATGTGCTCTACTGTATTAGTTAGATATGGCTGGATCATGTTGCGTGGGATGGCAAAGGTTTATCATTACCTAAATAGCCGTGTCAATGATGTGATATATTGTCATCCGCAAGTTGAGTATGATAATTTAGAAGACGTTGTCATTTAATTAAAAATTGCTTAAGTGTTGTTAATTTGCTATTAATGACCATCCAAATGTGTGACGACTGATTTGACCTTCAATGGCAATAATTACCATACTTTACCGTTTTTAATACATGATGTGAAGGTGATATTAAAGTACGCCTATCTAAACGTAATGCATCAATACAATGTTAATAGGATATGTGCATTGGAGAAGATGTGCGTCAGTATGAATGATTACATAACTATATAATTGAAATAAGTAAGTTCTTATAGTAATCGGTTAAATTGTCTATCTCAAAGTATTATGTGAGAATGAAGGTTTGATGATTTTGAAAATAAAAGGAATGGTCCTGTAAATATACGTGTCTATATGATAATAATATGTTTGTAAGTATTTGATCTTCTATGTACAGGCATGTGGAAAGTGTGTATAAGAATTTTAGTTAATGCTATATTGAGAATAAGTTAATGAACAAGAGCCAGAGGAGTATCTGTTCTCATTGCCAGAGGGTTGAATGGGTTAATATATGTGTATATATGAATAGGGGTAAAGATGTAGCTGACGAGAGAGGGCTAAGAGTTTGCAGGCAAGTTTGTAGGCCAGTTTGTAGCAATAAAAGCAGCATGAATAGAGAGCAGTTTGTCATATATCAGACATTTTGATTTTGAAGTGAAAGGGGATATTCTCATGATGAGAATAAGAGGCATAAACTTTCTTCTGTGAAGATAAGTCACAATAATTGATTATGATAATGTTGGTCTCAGAGATTAAAAGAGTTCTAAAATATCGAGGAGGTTAAAATTGTATTTGCTTAGTCTTAGGCTAGGCCAAAGGTAAAGATACTCATGTATTGCTGTCTAAATTAACTAGCTAAGTTATCTGATTATTTAAAACGTGTAGTCTCATAGTAAGATTGGATTGGGGGAAGAACCGGAAGTATGAATATATAAGATTATTAATATAAATATAAATGTATCTTTATCCCATCCCACCTACATACATGCATACATGTGTACATCCTTATGTACAACCTTTATTGTACATACCAACATACTTACATATACACATACTTGTGTTCATGCCATCCTGTCTGATTACGTATATAAGGTAAAAAATGCTCCAATAAAGGCGAAGTCTATCCCTTGTATCCTGTGAGTAAGTATTAAATATATACGTATATAAATCCCTACACACACACCTGTGTACATACATATGTATAGACATTTATCTTCATACATATTTACATACATATATGTGTACATATTGACATATATACCTACATATTTGAATACGAATATGAGGAATAGATATACCTCCAACTGAGGAAGGCAGGGAGTACATGTTGAGGTACTTGTTGTTTACTTTAATACTAAAAATCTAAGGTAAGGTAATTCCATCTGCACCTAAGTTAGCCAAATGGTCTACTCTCACATTTCCTTCACGGTATATGTGGTTCATGGTTGTCTTCTTAAATGATTGACATAAGGATACAGCCTGTGAGAGAAGGGAGTTTAATTTCCAATTCGGGGTGTTGCCTTTCCTTAAGGCATTAATGATGATTGCAGAATCCCCATCAATTTCCAAGTGATCAATCCCTAAGTTTTTGCATAGTTGGAGGCCTTTCACAAGGGCAGTCATTTCTGCCCAGTTGTTAGTCTCAATTCCAATGGGAGTTGCCAATGTAGCAATTTCTTTGCCCTCGCTATCATGAATACAACATCCAATACCAGCCTTACCCGGGTTTCCTCGAGATGCCCCATCGAAGTTAAGTTTAAACCATCCTTTTGCTGGTGAAGTCCATTTACATTCTCTTCGTTTTAAATTTTTCTCAGGGGCACCTTTACCAATAAAAGGTGGTAATGTCAGACCTATCCATTTTCCACGCATCTTTTCATCCCAATGGCTCATTGAGAGATCAGTTTTCTGAATTTTGACATCTTGGAGTTTATGGTCTCGATGATAGCAGCTTCAATTTTGTTGATGTGTTTGTAATCTAGTTTCTCATCTCTAAAGATTCTCCTATTCCTTTCTTTCCATATTTCCCAGATGAGAATAGAGGGGGCTACAATCCACAGATTTGCAAAAATACTACTTTTCTTAATAGTAGGCCATCCTTGGAACATTGCCGAGAGGGTATTGCGAAAGGCAGAAGACCATCCTAAATTGTTTGAGAGCCAATTCCAACAATAATTGGTGTAAGGACAGTTTAGGAATAAGTGATCTATGTCTTCTTCCTGTTTTTCACAAAGGTAGCATCTGCTAGGACCTGAGAATCCCATTCTCTTGAATCTGTCAGCCGTTAGGAGTCTGTATCTAAGAGCTAGCCAAGAGAAAAGGCCTGCTTTAGGGAGGCAGTTATTGTTCCAGTATAGGTTGATAGGGATATCAGTTTTAGGTCTATTATGTTGTCTATTGATAAGGTTGTATCCATCTTTTGTATTGTATTCTCCGGTCTTCGATCCATCCCATACCAGCCTATCCTTACCTTGATTGAGAATTATCTTACGCTTATTGAGTATCTCAGCAAGGGATTTAGACTCTGCAGATGACAAACCTATTTTATCAAAGGATTTCCATATCCATTCCTCCCCGTTGAAGGTGATATAATTCTTAAGGTAGGGTCCTAATCTAGCTTCTAGACAAATTTTCAGGTTATTATTGTTTAATACTTTTTCCAGGATGTCATATCCACCCCAGGAGTTTGACCAAAAAAGGGCCTCTTCACCATCACCTAGGTTCCAGGTTAGCTTTTTCATTATAATATGTCGACAATCCAACATAAAATTCCAGATCCTAGAGCCTTTTGGGGGGTTAATTTCTCTGAAAATATTGATGGGGGAATTGTTATGTAAATATTTCGATGTCAATATCTTAGCCCATTTAGATTCTGGGTTCCTATACATCCTCCAGATAAGCTTGGCTCCCAGAGCTTTCCCTTGATCTGCAATGTTCTTTAAACCAGCACCCCCTTTGTCCTTTGGGCGGCAGACCTTATCCCAAGAGATCAAAGGGATCTTGTCCTTTTCCCCACAGCCTTGCCAGAAAAAGGTTGTGTTTGTATAATTATTTTTGTTTGTTTACTGGGAGATGAATGCAAGAGAGTTGGTAGGTTGGCATAGCTGCCAATACAGATCGGACCATAGTTGCTCTTCTAGCAGAAGAGAGCCATCTTCCTTTCTAGGTGAGCACCCTACTTTTAATTTTGTCAATGGTAGGGTTCCATAGTGCTGCAGATCTGCAACCTTTTTCTAGGGGGAGCCCTAGGTATTTGCAAGGAAGCACACCTTTCTTGAAGTTAAGTATGCGACATATGTCCACTTCAGTAACTATGTCTGTATTAAAGAAGAACACTTCGGATTTACTTTGGTTGATTTCTTGTCCTGAGGCCCTAGTGTAGTTATCCAGGATGTTCGCAAAGGCTCTTGCCTCTCTTCTATTGCTTTCCCCATACAACATAGTATTGTCCACAAATTGTTGGTGGGTAGTTGGTTCTAAGTCATTCGTTATAGCTGTTCCCTTTATTAAACCTGTCTCCCTGGCTGTGGCAATAGATCGTCCCAATGCTTCAGCCATGATAATAAATAAAAAAGGGGAAATTGGGTCTCCTTGCCTTAAGCCTCTAGAGATGCTAAAGAAGCTTTCAGGAGTCCCATTGATGAGGATTGAAATCATAGGAGTAGCAATGCATTCAAAGATTAGATTAATCCAACATTTGCCAAATACAAAAGCCTCCAAGCATTTACATAAAAACCTTCAGTCCACCTTGTCGTAGGCCTTTTGGATGTCCAGCTTAATGAGCATACTAGGATTTTTGCTTATTTGGACAGAGTGAATAGCTTCATTAGCTATAATGACTCCATCAAATATAGATTTGCCTGGAACAAAGCCAGTTTGTTCTTCACTGATAATTAGAGGGAGGAGTTTCTGGAGTCTAAGGGAGAGAGTCTTAGTAAGAAGTTTGTATAGCGTATTGCATAAAGCTATTGGTCTATAGTCATTTGGACTTTCAGGTTTTTCTTTTTTGGGGATGAGAGCTAAAAAGGTATTATTTACTTCTTTAAGCATTTGACTCGAGTTTCTTACCCCCTCCAAGGCCTCCGTTATGTCATTTCCCAAGAAATCCCAACATTTCTGAAAAAATATGGCCGAGAATCGATCTGGGCCAGGGGATTTATCTAGGTTCATTTTCCAGAGAGCATTTCTAACTTCCTCCAGTGTAAATTTTTCCATCAACATTTTGTTGTGATGTTTTGTTATAATTTTGGGTATATTTTTGAGGAGTTCTGATTGATTAGATAGATCCGAACTTTCGAGGTTGTTAAGGATTTTATTAAAATATTGAACTGTTTCACTTGCTATTATCTTCGGGTCTTCAATCTTCTGACTTGATGCATCTAGAATGCTTGATATTCTATTAGCGCATCTCCTTTGTTTTGTACTATTATGAAATTTTTTTGTATTCCTGTCACCAGTGTCTAGCCAAGACTCTCTAGACTTTTGTTTCCAAAAGATCTCTTCTTTGGCAAGAATGTCCTCATATTCAGAGAGGACAACCTTTTCTTTGAGGTAGAGCTTCTCATCCATACCAGATTTGATGACCTGAGAATTGATCTCTGTAAGTTCTTCTTCGAGCCAAAGTTTAGATTCAAAGATGTTGCCGAATTTATCAAAGTTCCATTCAAGAAGTTTTCGTTTGATGTGTTTCAGTTTATTTACAACTATATAGAGCTTAGATCCTTTCAGAATAGGTTCTGACCACCATTGTTCAATGAGTTTTAAGATATTGGGATCTCTAAGCCAGATTTGTTTGAATTTGAAGGGACATTTCTTAGGTTTAGCATCCAAGAGGATACTGAGCTGAACCGGGAAGATACTGAGCTGAACCGGGAAGTGGTCTGAGCCTGAAATTGGAAGGATGTTGGCTGAGAGGGTGATGTTTGAATTAGAGAGACTGCCCACAAGGAAGAATCCATCCAATTTTTCCGCAATATTGCTAAAACCTTTCCTTCTATTATTGCAGGTAAAGAAATTATCTTCAGTTGGAATTTCAAGGAGAGACAGATTCTCTTTCCAGTTGATAAAATCATGGGCCCCTCGTGGAAGAGAGCCACTGCCACCTCTCTTGTCTGAGATTTTGGTGATAACATTGAAGTCTCCTCCCATAAGACAAAGATCATTTGGGAAAAGATTGAGAAAAGTTTCGATTTCATTCCATACAGTTAATTTATCTCTATTTTGAGTAGGTCCATATACATTAATAATATTGAAGGTTAGGTTATGTCTGAAACTCTTAACTTTTGCACACATCCATGAATTTCTATTCTCTAAAATGTTAATTGACAAGCTTCGGGGATCCCATATGATGGCCAAGCCGCTAGAAGCTCCAGTGGCAGGGGAGTCCAGTAAATCTCTGAATCCTATCCTGTTCTTAAAAATCAACATATCTGTCTTGTTCATTTTAGTTTCCTGAATTAAAATGATATCAGATTTAGATTTTTTAATACAGCGCAGAATAATACGCTGCTTGTTAGGGGCATTCATGCCCCTAACATTCCATGTTAGGATATTCATGATAGCTTGGGAAGGAACTTCCCCTTCCCTACATTCAGGAGTGATGTTATTTTCTGTTGTCCTATTGCTTCTCCATCCAAAGTTCTAAGTTCAGAGTTTGGTTTTCTGCCCCTTTTCTTGGCAGATTTAGCACAGTCAGGGGAGCTACGGCTGACTTGGTTGACAGCAATACCAAGTGATTCCGGGACAGCATTTTCTTGTTTATCAAGATTAACTAGCCAATCTTCTAAATCACCTTCTTCCGGTTTTGAGGAAATGATTCCCTCTATGAGAAGCTTCCTCTAAAGGTCCAATTCTTCCTTATCACAAATCTCATCCAAAAAACAATCCATTAGTTCATCAGTTAGGGATTCCCCCATGTATAAGGCCATAGTATCCACATCTTCCCAAATTTTGGTTTGATCATTGTCATTAGAGCTCTGGGGAGCATTGTTTGAGGAAGGATCTGAATGGTGCTGGTTAGCAAGAGCATCTCTAAATGAGCTGGAAGGGCTATTTGGATCAATATGAGCAGGAATATCGGTAGGAAGAGCCTGTATAGTTTCGGTTGAGTGTGAAGGGATTTTTTCCAAGGTAGGGGGGGAAGAAGGGTTGTCTAAGAGGAAAGGAAATAGGATTTCAGGTGATGCAATAGGTTGAGCAGATGTAGTAAGTATAATTGCATGATTGGTAGGCGCAGGAGAGGATTTACCTATGTTGGGCTCTAGAGGGGTAGAGATAAAAGTCTTCATGGGGGAAGAGGGAGGCCTAAAGGGGGAGATCACGAAACCTCCTCTATCATCGGCCAAGGAAATATTTAGCTCGTAAGGTTAGATGGGGCTGGGAATACGGTCTAGGAGAGATCGAGGAGCAACCACCCTTAACAACTTATCAGGTTCCTTTGTATCCAGGTTAGCATAAGAGATAATAGGGTTGAGTTTATATGTTGATTTCTTACCTTTGATAATGACAGGTTTGACAATTTTTGTATTTATGTTCATCCTAACAATAATTGATTTTTCAGTGTACAACAGATTTGTATCAATATACCCTACAAATTTTCCGTAGAGGTTACCAATCTTTCTCATGAGTTCATCATTAAGGAATTCAACTGGCATATTTTTCAGCTGGATAACCCTTTCTACTAAGAAATTCTCTAATTTAAGCAGATCGAAGAAGGGTACCCAATCAAGAACAGTAAAATCTATACTCTTGTTATTAAGGCAGCCCTCTATAAGCAATTTAGCTTTTAATTCGTTGCTCCCGCACATAATGAAAATGAAATTTTCCGGGAGAATAATTGTACTTACCTTATCCTTCAGTGTCTGTTCTAACCAGAGTGCAATATTTTCAGAGGAAGAACCTATGCCATTCCATCTACAAAAAACACCATAAGAAGCGCAAGTCTCTTGTGTTCTTTCCATTAAGCCGTTGGTGATCTCCATGGAGTAAACATCATCAACAGAGGAATTGAAGAATTAGGGCCATTCCTGCGATGAGGAGTGTAAAGAGCATCCAAAGGCTGAACCCGCTGCGTGGATTCATGAGAGAGGTGAGAGGATTTATTAATGTGTGGAGGGATAATAGCCTTATTTCTGAGATGAGGAGTATACGGAGTATGAGGAGGGGAAACAATCTTTGAGGGTTTCTGGGCCAGATTAGGTGGGGAGGAGGGGTCAGGAAGCCGTGTCTTTGAGGCATTATGCACTTGAACCAAAGGATCCTACATTGGTAGGGATAAATTGCTATGGTGGAGATTAAAATTCATAGGACGGAGACAAGAGAATCTGTTTTTGGTGGGAAGGTTGAAGGCTTGTTTCCAAGGGCGAGTTTTAGAGGGTATTTTAGAATGCCGTCGCTCACGTTTGGCATTTTGACGATGGGCAGGGATCCAAGGGTTCTCCAGAGCAACATTACAAATGTCCATAGAAGAAACCCTAGGTCGGACATCGGTAGAGCACCTGGCTGGGAAATCATGGATGGTAGAGTACGACTGAGGTTTGTGACTACCAAAAGAGGATGCATCTGTCGAGATGAGAACATTCTGTGCATATTTTGTTTTCGCAAAGAAGCGAAATTGAGAGTCCAGAGAGTCGATTGTCCATAGGCGAAAACGCAGACGCGAACGCGAACGCAGAGCCATAATTAAATCAATAATAACTTATATAACTAGATCAATCATTATTTGCTAGTCTTTCAACTAATTATTATAGACTATACTTTCGATTGTATTGTAATAACAAGGTGTATCACTACACAACACTTATGGAGAATTTTTTACCATTAGAAATCTTTCCGCGGATGTTTTGGTTTCATTAACGAATAAATTTATTAGGATAAACTAATTTTTATATTAAAGTCCCTAACACTCTCAATGGACCTTGGGGACAATATAGTTTTTTTGTTTATGCATTTTCAGGGTCTCAAAATTTCAATATAGTAATTTAAATAGAATGCCTTAAAATGAAACTAAAATGATTTTTGTACGTCCTTACATTGAAATGAGACTTTTTTTTGGGAGAAGATAATCACTTTGCTAGGGAGATTTGATTTTGAATACCCAGTAAACATTTATAAGTGTTCTGCATTGTAACACTTAAGTAAAATTGTGGTTTTATGGATGAGTGATCACCATGGATTGCTCACATCCTTCTTTTGTGAGACAAGTTCCCCTAATGACCTAAATCTTATTAAGCGCTTGTAATGGATAGTATAGACAATTGTCTTTGTCCTTAAATCAATCAAGTGACACCATACATGTGTTATTCAGTGGCACAAAGATACATGTTGCAATATTCATTGTTACATAACTAGCAATTGAATCTAATGTTTACCTGGCACATTGATAGATGTACTAGGAAAATCCTTATATTGCATGCAAAATTATGCTTTTAATGAATTCTTTGATATATTATATGTAAGGTAATGTAATTAAAAATAAATTATGTAGCATTTTTAATATGGGAAGTACCTATATCCCATATTTATTGTTTTCTCTTTTTATTGCGCAGTTTCAAAGAGGTTGAAGAAAATGTTTTCATTCACATTTGATGATGAGTTTTAGACAAATTGTTTAAAAGTAATTCTAATTGTGGTCAATTTGATTTTCAATCGCATTGACCTCCTCATTAAAGTCCATTCAACTATTGGGAATTTCAATCCCATCAAAATACAAAGGTAGACCCTACCCTTAATATCATTGAAAGCATATATGAAGTAGAAATTAGAATACAAAGTTGTCTTCATTTAGGAAAATTGTGGGCCATGCACAATAGTGAGAGGCATCTTTATCTTTATTGAAGATATGCTTAGCTAGCCACAATGCTAGCCTAAGTACCTCTCATACACTCGCATTAGTTTAGAGGTGTGACATTTCTACACAGAGAAAATAACTAAAAGTATTTTTGAGAATTTTGTGTTTGTTTCCACGTAGAGTGACATTATAGCAAAATGTATTATCTCGAATAAAGAATATGATTAGCTGCCATTTTTTTTATCACATAAATGTAAATCCAAGTCCCTTAAGATATAATTATATTAAAGAAAAAGTGAATGCAACCCCAATTGGAACCTTCTAACCGATTTTGTTTTCATGTCAAATAACTCTGAGAATTGATAAGGCACAAAAAGAAAACTATATTGCTTCCATGATAGTATACATCTTGAAACATGAAAATTATGCATAGCTAAAAAATTAAATAACATTTATAACAATCATAAAAATCTTTACAATAGGTATAGCTTGACCTACTTGTGCTAATTGTGTATTCAGACTTTGCTCTTTGTAGAGCTTGACACTTTAGTTTGCTCTTACTAGGTTGAACTTGTTCTTTGATTGCTAGTATTTTGATTATTTGATTTTTGATGCTTTGAGACCTTTTGGTTCTGTCTATTTGAATATTGAGTCATGAAGTTTATTTTCCAGAGTTACTTTGTATAGAGGAGCACACATCTCAACTATCAATGTTGGCCAAAGCAAATGGACATCAACAAATTGCACAAATTTTTGAGGTTGTTAGTGTTGACAACTTCTTTTTATTGTGCCATTAGCATAAGGTGGGGCCTCCACTCAAAAGATTCTTCTGGAAAATAGGCAAATGTGACTCAAACTTGGCCATAGATCCTTGTCTTATGTCGTAGAGTTCTGCAATATTTTGTTTATAGCATTATATATATCAGTAAAGATTACAATGTAAGTTACAATTTAATCATACCAAGACTTATCTTGAAGTGTTCAACTTTCACTCTGGCAAGTGGCTTGGTTAGTATATCTGCAGTTTGATCTCCTGTACTGATATATTCCAATTGAATTATATTCCTATCTACCATGTCTCTTACATAATGGTAGGGAATCTCTATATGCTTGGATCTATCATGGAATACTGGATTCACAGAAAGTTTTATGCAACTCTGATTATCACAATGGATGACTGTAGGTTTCAGGGGTTTGCCGAATAATCCAACCATCAGTTTTTTGAGCCATACTGCTTCTCTTGCAGCCATGGAGGCTGCAATGTATTCGGCCTTTGTAGAACTTTGAGCCACTGAGGATTGTTTCCTACACATCCAAGATATCATTGCGGATCCTAAACTGAAGCAGCAACCTGAGGTGCTCTTTCTATCAGTTACACTTCCAGCCCAATC
>MU225920.1:251008-296602 GCA_018584345.1 Thuja plicata
TGTAATGCTTTGAGCTAAAAATTGCAATATCATATGTAAACATTTTGTTATCATTGAATGAATATATTGGCACTATTTTACATCAGCTATTTGAGTAGATTTGTTGCCCAACAATTTCATATACTCATCATTTTACTTTCAGCAGTGGATTTAGTTTGCATGCCAAGTGTTTGACGAAATTTCACAGTTCAGTTTTAGTGGTTTTTAGTGGCCTATTTGGTAAGGGTCATTACAATATCATGGACTTGATATTTGGCCAATGCTTTTGATATCATGGATTTGATATCGGTTGAGTCTTTGAGGCTCGGGGATCATAGATCCACAACATAGTATATGGTGACATCATGGATTTGATGGACTTGGTATTCGGTAAGCCAATGTTCTTGATATCATGGATTTGATATGATGACATCATGGACTTGATGTCAGTAAGTTATTGATGAATATCATGATTGTGTCTGTTAGACTCAAGGTTGAGTATGTGGTAGACATGATAGTCGTAATGACTATAGGCCAATATTCGGAGCACTTGATGAATATCATTGGTACTTGATATTCGGAATATTATCATGGATTGATGGAATACATGTGTGACTTATGTTTTCATAATGTTTGATAAGATGATAGATGTGATATCTATGACACTATTGGAAAAGGAATCCATTGTGGTTATGTTTTTTTTTACTATAGATGGGAGATCTATAGGTTGATCTTTTCCTCAAGTCCAAGAGGGAGTGTTAATGTTTAGGCCTTTACGACAAAGATCAACGCATTGGACAAAGTGGCAATAATAATTAATATATTGGATATATAATAAAATCGGTTGGATAATAATAATAAAATTAAAAGCTTATATTTATTATTAAGAATTGATTTTAATAATTAACTATGGAGCAAATAATATAAAAGAATATATTATTATTAAGGACCAAGTCGACTAGTCCTTGAGGGAAAGAGTTAACGACTCTTGGAGAGTCATCATTATGTATAAATAAAGAGAGTAGATCTGCTCAAGGAACTCACCGAAAACATAATGTGATAAGTACTTGAGCAAAATCACAATTGCATATTCTTAATCATTTTCATCCTCTACTTGAGCGATTTATTTCAGATCACTTAGAAGCGAAATTCAAGGTTCGAATTGGAAGAAGAAGAGCAGATTCATAGAGCGAACTAGAGCATATATTGAAGTGCGAACTATACCAATCTGGAGCAGACCTTGATAGTGAATTAAAGAGCAGATTGGAGGCTACTAAGAGCAGAAAAATTAGGGCAGAATTAGAGGACCCTAAAAGGGCGAATTAAGGCAGATCAAGAAGGGCCAACTAGGGAAAATTGGAGCAGCCCTAGAAGAGCGAATTGAAGACCTTCAAGAGCTGATTCATAACAGTCATTGAGGACAACATTGAGGGACTAACTTGAAGAATACAAAGTGCAGATTTGAAGCCAACAAAAGGATAAATTTAGACTTTCAAATCCGGGTATTATCTTTCTTTACTTGAGAATATTTATTATATCGTGTCTTAGTATTTGAAAGATCTCTATAGATTGTATATTCCTTGTTAGAATCTGAAAACATGAACAATAAGTATGTGCTCATCAAGAAGTGTAAACAAAAAGGAGGGAGGGAATTATTTTTTTGGCAATAGCTTTTGTAGCAATTTCTGCAAGCCTGTTTGTTTGGCTTGATTGTGCCTCTTGGTCATTCCCATGCCATGGGATTTTCCATGTTGATATAGGTTTGCATGAAAGTGTGAATTTGAATATCAATATTTTGTTTTGGCATGCTTGGTGAGATCTAAAGTAAAGTCTTGATTTTTTTTTAATAGATCTCCGATACAAGAATAAAAATTTTTATGATCAAAAGACTTGTCACTAGATCATTTGTGCCTCCAATCTTGATATCTTTGTTCCACGAACGATTCTAAGTCCTAGAAGGAGGAACATTTGGTCACCCTCATCATCATTTTTTAAATGGTAGGACAAGGAGCACCAAGGAAGTTCATCCCTTGGAATAATGGTAGCCCCTTGCTAAGATCAAACTCTAGCTACATGTGACACTATTCTTGCCAATGCTTTGAAGCAATGCCCAAGTTCATTGGAGAATATTTCAAGAATCTTAAAGAGCACCTCAAAGACGTCATATAGATATGTAGAGTTCATTTTGGAATTAAATAAAATATACCATTGAGGTTATTCATAGCTTCCTTTTGAAGGAAGAGCACTCGAATGGCATTGGTCAACGGATTTTAACTCAAACTCATGGGATCAACTGGGAGATTCCCTTTTTGGAAGATTCAAAGAGAATGGGATTGTTCTTCCTTATTGCAACATTTAATCATTGTAAAGAGAGATCTGCAAGAAGCTATTATTGATTGAAATTCAAGGTTCTAGAAGATGGGATAAAATACATGTGGTTATATGCCCACTTATGTTCTATTTGAAGGCTTTTGAATTCAAACATAATGGTAATGATTTGATCTCTGGGTGGCCAGAGTCTGCCGACAACTTATGACTTAGCAGTAAGAGCAGAAAATAGTCTAATATTATTGATACCAAATGATTGCCTCCTAGACCTCCTATGCTCATGTTCCCAAAATTTTCACTGTTGATATCTGAAGAGTAAGCTAAACCAATCCATCCATATCAAGTGCACAACTGGTTCCACCATCCACATATGCTTATCCTACTAATCCATTTCCCATTCTCCAAGTGGATCTGGAGATGGATGCTGTGAAACACTTTGTAATTTCTTGAAAGAGATTATTAATATTGAAAGGCAATATGTAGCATATCATTGACCCACTTTCCAAGGAAATGAAGGCTAATGCCCTCCTTTTCATCCTAATAGGTTATAGAATGAACAAAACCAAGGGCAAGGTTTTGCACAATCTTGTAATCAAATTGTACCTGTACCCTCTTCAGTACAAAAATCCCTCCCAGTTCCATAAGATATCTGATTCTAGTGCAATATAACTATGTAGAAGACCCAAATATGTGGTGTTTTTCTTGCAATGAGGCACATTCCTTTGTCTGAGGGGAAATCTACAAGAGAGAGTAGCTGAACAAAGGTAAGCAACTACAAGAGCATGAATGACAATAGTAGAGTACTCTTATCAATTTGTAGGGCTGCAAATCATGTTTCTGACAACACAAATGCATGGTGTGTCTCTAGAACAAGAAGAGGAAATTTCTTTTAAACAATCTTTGTTTTCATGGGTAAAAGATAAGGAGGCATTTTTTTTACTAATGACCCTATTATCCTCAAGGATTTACAAATACAATCTAATGTAGTTCACAAGATTGAACAGAATAATGGTGGATAATCTAGATAAAGGTTTGCATCTAGATCCAGTAACTAAAAGAATGCTAGATACTTATGATAATGAGGTGAGAAAATGAAGCTGCTCTAATTTATTCTATTGAAAGGCCTAAGTATTAGGGTAGCTTTCAATTTGTCAAAAAGGCTCAAATCACTGCAATGGTTGACGTGGTGACCAATAGAAGAAGATGTCCGGTATATCAATATGTGATGTTTCATCAATCTTGGAGGAAAAGAACGTGTTGCAAAAATCTCTCAACAAGCAAGAAGATTTGGTTAATATGGCCAGTACAACCACTAGTTTGGGAGTAACAGAATTTGGACAAACATATAGTTGCACAAATTGACCAACCAGTCACCCTTCATATTGTTGGTGCAAACGTAAATAAACCCAGACAGATGCCCTTTCATTTGCCCCTAATAATTTAAAAGAAGGTATTGCATAATTCCATGATAGATTCTGGTCTGAGCACAACAATTATGCCTAAGAAAATTGTGTACTTGTTGGGCTTAACCTATGAACACCTTGAATCAGGGATCATGCATTTAGATGGAAAAAAGGTACAGACTAGAGGGATTGTAAAAGATCATAATGTCACTCTATATGCATGCCTAAACATCATTGTGATTCAAGTCATAGTAGTAATCGATATTCCATCAGCCTTTGGGTTGTGTTTATCTAGTATTTATAGCTAAGATAGGGGACCTTTCCATAGATTGGTCTCATCCAATCATAAGAACCAAATATGGGTCAAAAATGAAAGTATTGTTAGTGCCGCTTCATAAAGAGCATATCACTCATTAAGCAATGATTAACTTTGAATCTACTCACACTATGATAATCAAAGAGAATAGAGATAATGTAGATCTCTTAGATGCTGAAGAATGTAAAAGTTACATAATTGATGAAGAAGAAGAGTTATCTTTATCAGAGCTGACTTTGGGAGACCCTTATGGCGATTCTGATTCAGCCAGTTTGGGGACATATGTGATATATTCAATGTAGAATATGCCAGGAATAAGCAAGCTCCCTAAATGTTCCTTGTGACAGTCATAGGCTTTGATCTCAAGTTTAGATGAACGGCTGTAAGTTGTTTGTGAAGCTCCATAGTACAATTGATGATAGTATATTTCTTAATAAACACGTGTGGATGTTTCAATGTGCAAGGGTTTAGAACAGTGATTTTCTTTTTCTTTTTTCATTCTAACCTACACTGTGATTGCTTAAAAGATGTCAAAACCTGTTATTATTGAAATCCTTGTCATAAGGCAGTATCTTTCCCAAGATGTGAAGATGTCTTTGCCTCTAAACAAATCGGGGAATGCAAAATGATGGTGTGCATGGAAGAGATCAAAGTACAAAATATGATAGCACAAAAAATGATAGAGATGTCAAAAAGACAGTGAAGCCCTCTGCACAAGAAGACAAAGAGAAGGCTTTCTGAGGCAGAAATAAGCACAGGTTGCAGGTTAATTAGTTATGTTGCAAGAGCAGCAACAGGAGAGTGACTATAGCAACATAATAGTACTCTAATAGGCTTGTTTGACAACAACATGAAAGGGCAGTCTATGAAAGACAGTTACCATTGTATTGAGCAGAGATAGAGTGGACAGTTAAAAGGAGTTCGGGTTAGACTATCATTCATTGCTGCTGCTGATAATTATTAATGAGTGGTTAAGTTCAAGAAGGCAGTGTTTATAGTGCATTAGTCATGCAAGGCCAGTGGAGAACGGTCAATATAACTCTGGGAAAGAAGATGCCAATGGAGGATCAAAAGTGGGACAGTATGTCCAGCAAGATCTATCATGAAGCCTAATTCAATAGAATGATAATGTATGACAGTCCATGTGGAAGTCCTCAAAGATGATAATAGAAAGGCTATCATAACAGGGTTGGTTGAAGGTTTGAAGTGGGATGAATGGAGTGAAGCCAAAGTGGACACAAATGGCAAGAGATAGCGGGGGTTACTTGTCAAAACAGTAGACAGGTTTTTGTTATAATGAAAAGCAAGTTCACTACCTGTTGTTTCCTTTTACTGTCACAAAGGAGGTAAATGTTAGTCTTGCACCTGAAATTTTCAAGGTCTTGAATGCTACATTAAAGTTAATGGATAGGATTGTCAACCTTAACAAGAACAGTCAAGGTCAGTAAATGAAGACAATTTTGGTGAGAGGTCTACAATGCAATGGAAACATGGTGACAGTGGAAGTATTAAATGTTATTGATATGACTATGAAGATCCTAGAAGGAACACTGAATACGGTTCAAAATATCCAAGAGATTCTCATGGAAGGCACATAAAATGAGGTATAGCTTTCATATTCTTTAGAACAGTGAGAAAGCCAATATAGGGAAAATGGAAAGTATGATAAAGTACTGTCTCAATATTCAGTCCCAAACAAATGTTGGCACTGTCATAAACATAGCAGGTACAACCGATTAAATCACAGTCAAGCATTGAAAAGAATAAGAAGACAGTGACCGAGCAAGAAGATAGGAAGCATGAGAAAAGGTATAAGATGGTTGACACTTGACAGTCATGAAGAAACAATGAAAGGTGCATCCTTGAGACAGTTCAAGGCAAGTTCCATTTTTTATACCTACAAATGTGAAACCCTTTTGCTGTTGATTAGCTATATTAGCCTCAAGAACCTTTTGAAATCAAAAGAGACGAGCAGAGATAAAGAAGTAGAGTTTATGAGTCACAATGAACACAATGACAAGTCTTTGAAGATCATAGCAATAAAGCAAGGTACATATAAAAGATGAGACACAATGAACATTGATGAATGTCAAGCATGACAATAGCACAAGCATAATTTCAGCCACGGGAGAAAATAACAGTGACAGTCATGATCATATAATAATGATGCGTACCTTGTAATAGCTTTAACAGCCTTTTGAAGAGGTAATGAACACATCTTTTGGAGAGGTGGTGAGCACAGAGGTTTTCATGACAGTCACATAGTGCATGAGAATATGTTAAGGTCTGTCATACCTGCTAATGTCTATGTCATACAATGATAAGGTCTGTTGAAGCAAGTTCCATATATGCACTATTTTTGTTGTCGTCTTTGTTTTTTTTTAAAAATGTGAAGTCATGTATCGATAGGGTTTCTGTCAAAATTTAGAGAAGAGTGTATCATTGTCTTGTACAAAGGTTGTTATAACAAGTGTCATATGCATCAAACATAGAAAATCATTGTATTAAAGTATTTGGTGCACACATGGGTGAAGAAAGTACAAGAGGACAGGCATGGTACATGATCAGCCCATCACAATCATGTGTCGTCATAAGATGGGAAAGACAGAGTACCTCATGAAGGAGCTTATGTAAGGGTTATGAGAGAGGCTTCATGAAGAGTAGAGGGGGAGAAGTGTGACAAGCACAGTTCAAGGTCGCAAGTAATCAAAGAAGAAGGATTTGAATGATTGATACAATAGGCAGAGTTTGTGACATGGGGAAATGGACAAATGCCGAAGTAGCAGATTTGAGTGATAAGAGGAGTCCAAATAACAGTGGCATGCCATGATATGAAGGAAAGAATACATGCTAAGGATGACAGTCCTATAATTAACTGTTTGTAAGAGTCCAAATAACAGTGGCATGCCATGATATGAAGGAAAGAATACATGCTAAGGATGACAGTCCTATAATAAACTGTTTGTAAGAGATTAATAATAGTGATAATAAGTGACAAACATTGAAGGCACTTGAAATCAGCAACAGTCTCATGAAGGAAAGAGAGAAGGTGATGAAAAGGTAAGTGACAGTGAATTAAGAGACATTTGAGACAGTGCATAGGGCAGTAACATGTAAAAGGAGGCTCAATATGCTATGACAGTACTTGTGAAGGATAATGTCAAGGGGTAGAGTTAGAGACAAATGACCAAAGTATATTTCCAATGCATGGGATGGAATAGGCATATCTGAAATCAGTCTGTACAATGCATGTTAGATGGAAATACTGCACCAAAGGACAGAGATAAGTATTCATTGTTCAAGAGCCAAGTCCTTAAGATACCATTTGATTAGAGTGACATTAAAGCCTCCACTTCAGCTGTGAGAATATACCTTCACTCTGAAGTGATTCATGAGTTTTATGGCTGACTTGGCCATAAGATAGTTAAGTGGAATTGAAGACACGAAGAGGGCATGGAAGATTCAGTGATCCATAACATCTTTGAAGAAAAGCTATACAAGATAGTAAAGAGAGTAAGTATGACAAAAGCAGAAATAAAAATATCCAGTCTAGTCCAAGGCTATAACCCAGATTTATGACTCCTAAGTGGCATTTTCACATGCCCAAGTACTCATGGGTATGGAATAAGAACATGTCATGGAAATGACGAGACATAAGAATACCAGGTACCTGAATGCTCACTCTTTCTAAATGTACGTTGTAGTTTGCCAATGGGAGGAATCGACCCATTAGCAGCAACCAAAGAATTGGAAGATAAGTTGAGAATGAAGTGTAAAAGGTTTAGAAGATTTCACGGTGAAGTGTAACAGTGAAAGACCCATTTGTGCATTGTGAGAGAAAAATGGAGGTACATCCAGTTTGTCATCAATATTCTGATTCATATTTCATGATTCATCGTTAAAATAAGAAAATACTTTCATCTTATACTAAATCATGATATGTAATCTAAAATATTGATATGAATTTTTCCAAAAAACTTTTTAGTTGATCCCAGGGACTGTTGAAAAGCCTTATGTTGGACTTGAACAACAAATCCTACTGGCAAAACAGAAATGTGATGTTTAACGCTTTATTTTACCTAGAATATGGTTTGATCAAACATGTAGCGATTGAAAATATAGTGTGTTTTGCAAAACCTTCTCTCTAAGTATATGACAAATCTAATTAGAAGCAAACTGACTTCGATGATATAGCCGAAAATTTTATAGGCAGTTATCCACAAGCATACATAAATGTGACTCGGCATACAACATAAGAATATTACCGTAGTGCCACATAAACCATATCATCAAAATGAACATGGGCATGATCTCGTGTCTTTGGAAAATTACTGAAGCAATCATCTTCTCCTTTAGATCATAAGATAATCAACTTTCACTAGTATGCCACTTTTACGTTTTTGTTCATACCTTAGGAGGAGAATTTGTTGAGTGCAAGCTGGAAAGCAAAAGAAAAAATTAAAATAACACATAGGCATAGGCAATAGAAATTTGTGCTCTTACAATAATTTTAAGTTCATAGTTTTCATTCCTTTGGTATCTGACATGAGTTCAGCTTCACGATCATGCAATTAAAGAGATCTCACACATATTGGGTAAGCTCCGATTAATAAGAATGCTCTGGACATTCTCGAGAAAACACAGTTGAAAGTTGAACTTCTAAAAAGATTGCTAATATTATTATAAATATATGTTTAAACTTTATATATATGATTTGCCTGACAATGTGTGTTCTTATGACTATATGCTCGCAGGCTACTGTTTGTATGAGAGAGGACAACCTTGGAATGTTTCTACTTTTCAAAGTAGCAGCTTAAGTCTTGTGATTTTTCGCATCCATCTCTTCTGGACGTTTGGGGTCCTCCTTAGAAAAGACAATGCTTATCTGATTCCCACAAATTATTTGATTATTCATATGTCGCTTGGCCTCTGCAGCATCCTCAGCATTTCGGAATTTAACAAATCCAAAACCTCTCGGTTTGCTGCAAGGTCAGTCAGCAAAACTTGTGAGTTGGTTTTTAAAAATATCAGTATGCATTCTACTATATTTGATATTCTCGAAATAAAATGCAGTCCAAATTGCATTTGAAAACCTTATAAATCCATCATGTTATGGTCACACTCATTGTTATTGTGGATCCTCCACATATAATCAATATGTATATATATTACCCACAAGTACAAAGCACTCATCCAAAATCAATAAATGTATGATTGAGGCTGTGCTCAATTCGATATTTAAAACACTTCCCTAGGAACATAATTGAAACTGTAGTACTGCACAAGACAAACCAAAAGGATTTGGAAAATCACTATATGCTCAATTCGATATTTAAAAAACTCTCCTAGGAACTTACTGAAATTGTACTACTGCAAAAGACAAAAGAAAAAGGATTTGGAAAACACTATGGGAGGCAGATTTTGTGAGAGTAATTATGTTACAAAACCATAAATTTGCATAAAAAGGCTAAACCATCCAAACCTGAACACAATGTCTTCGTGTTGTTTTGAAAAATATCCTGTAGTTGCATTTGTAAGGGTATGTAGAACTAGTGAAAGTGCAGTATGTTTGACACCAGAATCAGTTTGGGCCATTTAGTGACAGTTCTGAACAGAATTTTTGTTTAAAAATCTAAAACTCCTAGTATTTTTAAAGATTTTCTTATTTACATTTTGGGATCCACTCTAATAGTTGCATCCCCTGGACCAGTAAAGAACAAGTAAGAAATCAAGAGGATGAGAAGAAATTTGTGTGCACTAGTATTTAGCATCTTAAAGATGGGACATTTTCCTTCCAATAGTTTCCTATTCTGGCCATGTTTGTATGCCCTCCGTGCTGATATTACTTAACAAAATTTACAAAGGGATGGTGGTAGTAGCACCTTCTTTCAACTCAAAATTTTAATCTATGCATTTCCTCATTATCAATGTCCTCTCTTTCTACCTTCCGTGAATAACGAGACTCTGATTTTTGCTAATGTAATTCTCCTTTATTTCCAGTCTGTGTTGTTGCTCTCAGGTTTTTTGGCTTGGGAATGCTTCTACCAGACTGTTCTTTCCTATTATTACTCTTTTTCTTTTAATTAATATATGAATTATTCTAATAGAAAAAATATAATTAATTAAGATTAACCATTATACGCAGCACAATTTTGGTCCATATTTTCCTTCCATTTTGAGCAGGAATTACACATCAAGCAATAAAAATTATTTTGCTACTTAATATTAACCAAAAGAGAATGGCCATGTTTAGTGGCGTACACAGAAATAAAGTACTGAACTGAAGAAAGGGTGCTACACAAATATTTATCCCGAGAACTTTTTTAAATTGCAAATTCTCTTTTATTCGAGTGTATGGGTGAAATATAAATCACCATAACATTTATTTGAAAAGAATTGTCAAGCAGGAAAACTTAAATAATTTTGGCAAATGCTCTTCCACCAAAATGCATTGTTGAAATTTAAACAAATATAATTAGAAACATCTATATGCCAAGGTTATTTCTCTTCTTTCAGCTTGTTCTTCAGGTTATAACAACTTTGCTTTTGCTCCATTTTGTCTTGGTTTGTGGTGATGGAAGATGGTTGAAAAAATCAGTCTTACCAATAGTTGAGTTGACTAAAATTTAATTTAAAGAAAAATTTAATAAATCTTCTAATCATTAAAAAATATATAAATTTGTAAAATAACATGCACATTGCTGATTTATTTCATAAATAGACCAAAATTAACACATCACCAAACATATCAACTTTAAGTTGTAATATAAATAAAATTACAAATCATAAATTCAGTGCCTTGTCCCTACCATCTAGACACCTTTTATATAAAATTTTGCATCCCTTCTTTTCCTAAATTAGTTTATGTTCTTCTACTAGTTGATATGTGTTTTAGATCACATCTTACCATAATTGGCCGCTCAACACATGATTACTAAAGATCTTGAACCCCGTATCTACCACATTCAATGTAATAACCAACTTCTTCCAATACATACCTATAGCAATATTTGAAAAAATATTGCTATAATATCAAAACTTGACACATTCCAACTTTACCTCGTACTATAACTGGTTATCCAACATAGTATCTTATGTGCCACTACTCACACTTTTAAGGGACCAGCCATTCCTAAAAGTGGATAAATCAAAGTTCATCAACAAAGAGTTAGGGAACAAGCAATTTGCTAAGAGTGGGTAAACTCCCCTTCACTTTGGGTCCAATTGG
Source organism: Thuja plicata (assembly GCA_018584345.1). Lineage (NCBI taxonomy): Eukaryota > Viridiplantae > Streptophyta > Pinopsida > Cupressales > Cupressaceae > Thuja > Thuja plicata. The sequence continues at coordinate 262,263 of MU225920.1, forward strand.
ACGCTCAAGGGTATTTATAAAGGTGACTTTGAATAAGGTTTTTGTCAAAACAAAAATATATGTGATAAATAAATTGCAGTTGTACCAGAATGATGGCTTTGATCCTGAACTTTGTCCATAAACCAAAATTGACCTATTGTTATGACCTCTAACATGACACTCTTAAGATATATTTTCAAGGTTTTCTAAAGATTTTTTTTTTGGGTATACAATAAATCATGAAATATATAATAATTGATTAAATAATTTTTAGCTATTGATTACAAATTTTGCTTGTTATAAGTATATGGAGGGTAAAGATGATGCTCTGTAGGGAGTCACAGAGTCACATTTAACTATCAAAGTAACAAGAAAAAATAACAATAGAGGTATGATATCCAACAATTACATTTACTTACCAATCCTTTTCCATTTTTTGGACATTTTCATGTAACAAGAAAGAGACCATTATGTAAATAAAAATTTTCAATGCATCAAAGTCTTGCATCACTTGCCAAATTTAGGTTACCATTGCAACAACAAATGTGGTGAGTGAACATTTTAAGCAAAGGAAATCCTGTCACACTTCTTTGCTTAACAATCTCCAAAGTTAGGGCTTGACCCATTGGTGAAATGGTGGGGCTTCTTGCTTGTAGTGCCTACAACCAAGGTTCAAGTCCCCATGGGGTTGCTCTCTACTGTGGTTCTCAATGGAGAGTTGCTGACCTTGACCCTTGGTGAAATAATGGGGCTTCTTGCTTGTAGGGCTTACACCCGAGGTTCAAAAATTCAGAACTTTTATCTAGCTAATTCAAAATACCTGCTCTCGCCTTTGCATATGCTCCCTCTCCAAAAGTCGGCTTTTGCCTAGGTGCTTCCGGGTCTGCTTTTGCTCATGATCTATTGGGTGTGGGAGTTTTGATATGGGTGGTGTTGCTTATACAACATTTCTACCCCTGTGTCTGCTTGTGGTGTGTTGGGTGCGGGAAACTCTTTTTCGCTCTCTGCTCTTGTTGGTGGGTTTGGGGCAGGGGCGGGTAATGATTTGGGTGTTCTTGCTCTTGATGGTGGTAGGGTCTCTAGTGGAGCTATGCCTTCTGAGCACACTTTATAGAGACTTGGTATTGCGGTTGTGCCCCCAAAGCTTCTTGCTAATGGACGTTGTTTTGCTCGGGTTGCAAAGTCTGACGTTGCTATCCCTTCAAAGGAGAAATATCGACCCATGGCTTGTGCCAAGGCATCCCCTGTGGTGGTGTGTGGCCTAGAAGTGGTGGGTAAAGTGGTTTTTCACCAACATTGCGGGTTGGTTTATAGATTTGTTGGCTTCTGGTCCTCTCTTCCTGATCTGCATCGCTGGGTGTCTGATTCACGGAGACTTTGTCTCAGGTAACATTGAGCTTTTCCCCTATGGTAAGAGGTTTTGTATTGCTTCTTTTACTTCTTTTGATGATCGTGATTTGGTGTCGAGCAAGTTGTGGTTGTAGGGAATTCACTCTCTCTTGTCCAAACCAGCTTGGATAGCATCCTTTAACCCTCTTAGTGAACTTCTCAGTGTGCGTTCGTCTCCTCAATCTCCCCTTGCATTTTTGGGAAAACTCTTGCTATGAGGCCATTGGCAATTCTATTAGTCATTTTTTAAAGATAAACAAGGCTACAACTATGATGAGCCTCTCTACCTTTCCTCGCATTCTGGTTGACATTGACATTGACATATCCACACCCCTCCTTGGAGAGGTGGTTCTCATGGTCGGGAAAAGGTCGTGGGCTCAACTGTTGGATAATGAGGGCCTCCCCTTTCGGTGTCAACAATGCATCTCCAGTGGTCATTTGGCTATGGATTGTTGTCTTGCCTGTCAAAAAGTTGTTGCCACTTGGTGGAGGGACACAAATGATGATCATTTGACTGTCCATGCATCCAACTCTTCCTTTGATGACTCGTCACAGGCTGATGATAACTCCCCACAAGGTGATGCTTCTACTGAGTTGGCCTCCACTGACTCGGTGGAGTCGACCCCACTTCTTGTTGCTGATGCAGTCCCTTGTGGCTGCATGGACCCTTCTCTGATTGTTGTTGCTCTTGGTTTGCACCAACCCTTGGTTGTTGAGTTACAACATTGTCAACACTGTTCCTTTTGTTGATTCTCTCTCAAAGAGGGCTTTGCCACCTTCCCCTTATGGTAGGGACCCTACTGAAAGTATTGCTTGGATGGTTGTCTGCAGGCAGAAAAAAAAATCAATCTGCTGACTCTCACTCTCTTCCCCATGTGGTGGATGAGTTGTATACCCATTCTTGATGAGGATTAGAAGTTGTTCTACTAGTCTATTGTTAATGGTGTTTCTTGACCTTATTGTAAATAGTTGTTATGGACAACCCTTGGGTTGTGGTGGTGTAAGGATTAGCCCCCTTGCTAGGTTGCTTTAATAATAAAAAAACAATCTCCAAAGTACGCACAGCTGGTTAAGGAGTCACATAATCACAAATATTTGCTTCAATCAACTACCTCTTTGTGACTTTTATAATGAAAGGCCTAGATGCCGATTGGATGTGCATATGTTGAAATCTTCAATGCTCTTAGCACCATAGCAAAGTGAAAACTAACCATGAACAACACTTGAACAATAAAATTTCAGGCTTTTATACCTTCCTTGTAAGTTGCAACTAAGGATAGGAGATGCAAATTTGTAGGAAACCTCAAAAGTCCAAGTAATCGTAAAAGGGCATGCAAGCCTACACAAAATCCCAAAAAATTGGGTTTATTGTGATGAAAAAGATGTTCATAACTATTGAGCATTATCTCTTCATAATTTAGGACATGCAATCTTGTTTAAATGGTAGCAATACCATATAAAGCATGGTGGAACACTTCATTTGATCTACAACTTGTCCTTTAGGTAATGGAGATTTGGTTTTGGTGTGCCTGGGCATACAGAAAAGCCCACAAAAATTACAAAGAAACCCTCAAGGGTTGAACACCATTAATCTTGGTAGCTGAAACATTTTGGAATGGTCAAAGGTTAGGCATTTATCCATGTTTATTCAAAATAAAAATTCATCTTTAATAATTAGGTGAATACCTTTCAAGTGGTTATTTATATGCCTTGTAAATCTTCAAACAAATTAATTTTGAGGTTCTTCCTCCCGTTTTAAAGATTCAGGGATAGATGAGATCTCCTCAATTTTGTGTCTATCTAGGGGCTTCAACTAAATTTCTTAGACATGGAAGAAATTTGAATCACATCTTTCTTTTCACATTGTTTTGGCTGCGATATAACAAAAGAAGGTTTAATTTCTCTAAGAATAATACTTGTACTATATATTACCTTATATTCAATATGGTCTGAATGCTTGTATCATTTCACTCAATAACTCTATTCAGTGAAGATACATTTCATAGTATTGCTCTCCAACTTTATATGCTTCTCATTTGGCACGTGCAGATGTGTCTCACAACCAAAAATCTTAGATGTCTCAGTGAAGGCATGTGACCCAACAATGGCTTTGTAGACATTTTATTAAAATTACTTAATGTAGAAGACTTGTTAATCATGTAGCAAGCAGTGACAACTACTTTGATCCAAAACCCTTGTCCTAAGCCAACACTACTCAACATATTTCTAGCCTTCTACATCGGTGTTTGTTCGTTCTTTCTACAACTCCATTGTGTTGTAGAGATAAAGATTTGCCTTTTATCCCAAAATGTCAAAATCTTTACAAAATCTATCAAGATCATTATAGAAAAAATCACCACTATTTTCAATCTTCAAATAATGTCTTTCCTCTTCAATAGGCAACTTAACTATTACTTTAAATCAGCTGAACTTGGAGAGTGTGGAGCAGGGGATTGAATATGTTGATCACAATGCTATTTTAGGAAGTTTGGGCTCTATTTTTTATTTCAGCAAGGAGGGTCGTGAAGACAAAATACAACAAGCTTGGAATATGTTCAAGCCTTCTTGTGTTAACAACAATAATGCGGGGATGAACATCTTTCATGGAAAGAATGAGGTTTCCATATGTTGTGTGAAGGTTTGGTGACCCTTTCTTCACGAAGCGGCCTTCACTGTATAGTTCTCTCCATTATGGAGCTTCTTTATTGTATTAATGCTTGCATCATTTATTAAATTAATATATTACACGCTATACACGTTTCACTAAAAAAAACTATTTCTTTAAATTCTTTGAATCAGTTAAAAAATTTAGATTAAATCTTTAGAAAACTATATGCATGTCTTTCTATTATAATCCTCAATACATGAGATTCAATATGCAGATTTTTCAGTGGAAGAAACATCTAAAAAACCAAACACATAAGCATGAATAAGATCCAAGAAACAACATTTATGATAACGAGTAAAATTGAACCCAATTTTGTTCACCATTGATGCAATACTCACATAAATCAAAATAAAAATTACAATCAGTCAACCCTTCAACAAGGTTTTCATTTTTCTAGATCTTTGGACTTGTTTCTACAACGTGGTTAAGTTTATGGTACCATAACATAGTTTTGTGTGCAAGTAATGTTGATTCAGAAGAAAGAGCACCCTTGGGCACCCATAAAATATGACCATCTACTGAAGATGTAACCCTCACATCTTTCAGTGAAGTAGCCACAATCTTGCTTTTCAAAGGAGTACTATTGCACTCAATAGTGTATGCATCAAGCTTATACAATGTGCCAAATTTGACACTGCTAGAAAACACCATTGAACCTCCAATCATTTTGCATCTTACATAAGAAAAGAATATTTGCAGATCCACATCTTTTAGCTCTCTCATAAATAATAAATTTAGTGCTAATATAGAGATATGCAATGCAAATTAATCCTTTTATTCGAATGTCAAGAAACTTGATTCTAATTTTACAATGACCAACAATATTTAAAGAAGAATCATCATCCAAATACACCTTATTTCCATCAAATTTTTTATATTTAGAAAACAAATAACTATAGAGGTCATATGGAAAGATGCACTCGAGTCAATTAACCGTGCAACATTACTTACACAAGTGGTCAAAGTTGCAATGATCACATCACTGTCCTATTTCTTGGATTCAAGAATCAATTTTTTTTCTTTGCAATGCCACTAACACTCTTGGATGAGATAGAGTTTGCGAACAAATAGTCAAATCCTTCAACAACAAGAACATACAAAGAAAGTGTTAGGTAACACCCTTGTTGAATTGAATGGTAAAGGCTAAAAGTGTGAGAGTGACGACCATTGATGGTGATGCAAGTTGAAACATGAACAAAAATCATATTGACTATCTAAATAATTCTAGGGTAAAATTCTGAAGTGTTGAGCATAGCAAGAATGGAAGGTTGCTTAATATAGTCATACATTTTAGCAAAATCAATCTATTAAAAAATGGCTTCTTGAATAGAATGTTGCACCCATTCCAGGTCTTCCTAGACAACAATAATGTTGTCCAAGATAAATCTGGACTTGATAAAACGGATTTGCTCAGGACAAACAATTTGAGGAAGTGTATGGTGAATCTTGAGGGCCAAGGCCTTTACAATGATCTTGTAAGAAACTTTGAGCGACATGATTGGTCGCTTGTTGCAAATATCTTCAAGGTCCCCTAATTTAGGTATGAATTGAATATTTCCTTTGTTTACCAACTTACCTAAATACTTGTTATGAAAGGCCTCGAGATAGACCTATGTAGATTGAAGCCTACACAAGCACACAATGCTTTGTAAAATTCATAGGGGAACCAATTGTGCATCCTGAAGCTTTATCATTAGTAATAGAGTAGACGACTTCCTCAAGGTCCTCAAGGGAAAGCAATTGTTCAGAGGACTTTTTAGCTTTAGGGAACATGCATGAGACAACCTAGAGACAATACCAAAGAGCATGCTCTCGCTTGGGGGAAGATTCCCGAGTAGCGAAAACCTTCTTGTAATGACGAACAAAAGCTTGGAGAATATTTGGTAGCTCAGGGAGGACCATCTAGCCTTGCTTAAATTTCTGATACCCTAAGAAGAATGATGTGCATGAAGAGCAAGACAAAACTCTTTGGATGTACGATCACCCACTTAAAGCCAATCAAGTCTGCCTCTTATTTGAGTGCCTCTTGCAGCATCTAAGCCACACATACTTGCAAGGGGGAGAAAAAGGGTTTGCAACAAGAGTTTTTATGATATGGTAAAGCTCCGAGGTAGTGGCCTCATATGACCATCGAGGAAAAATGACCAATTGATGACCTTAAATACAAAGGAAGTGTGAGGTATGTTGGATGACACGATTATATCAAGCAACTCATTTGGTTTGTTGAGTAGGATGACATTCAAGGTTCCTTTGAATGTGGGCTAACATGAGATGGTCAGTTAGCAACTAAGTGTTAAAAAAGAATTGGGTTTTGGAAGGGCACATCGAGTCCACTTGCCAATTATGCTAAACTTGATGGGAAAGTGGTTTGACAAGGTGACCTCAAGAAGATGGATAATCAGAAGGCGTGTCATGAGGCAAGTACAAAAAAAGATTGTGTTTGATATCATGGCATGATCTAACCATTTAAGAAATCTGTCGTTTCCCACCCGAAAATTAGTGCACAGTGTTAATAACTCTAAGAGTGATGGTGGTGTGAATTACATTCATAAAGCCCCAATTTATTGCACATGTAAAACCATGCATCTTGCTTGCCAAGTGCTTGAGGAAAATACAAAGTTTTATCTTTATCAAAAGCTACCTTGACCATATTAAAGTCATCGCACAAAACCTAAGTAGTATGGGTTGTTCACTACACAATTCACCGCCAAAGAGAAGATCTCTCAACAACATCATTGCAAGCATAAACATTAATGATCCAAATGGAATGATCATCTATATTCACAAGGATCTAGACAAGAATTTGAGTCATACTGGACACATGATCAATCACACAGGATTGCCTCCATGTTGCAATCAAAGTGACAACTCTTCCATGGCTAGCCTTGTGATTGGAGGTGAAAACAAGGTCAGCTGGCCAAATACCACGTCATGTTACAAAAAGAATGAAGGCAATAATTTTAACTTCTCGAAGATACAAAACATCAATATCTAAATAATTCTGACAAGTATCCCACACGAAATACTTTTTGGAGAGTTTAGCTAGACGTTGGAAATTACAAGAAAGCAAATTCATGGATGAAAATAGTGCATATCATCCCCAATCTCTAAAGAGGAGTAACAATTTTGCAAGAAGTCTGAACCCATTTGAAATCTTGGCATTCCATTTTTTTTTTTCTGAAACAAACTTGTCATCCTCCAAGCATCTAGAGGGCTTGTGGAAGCAGTGCAAACTAGATGACTGAGAAGAAAGAATATAGATTGGTGAGGTGTTTGTACAATTTTTGGTTGAGCAAGAGTCTTAGGAGTGGTATGAGAAACAATCTATTTCTCCTTCGAAGAATGAAATAAGGCTTTAAACTAGTTAGTTGTGGCTACACAATAATGAGCTCTTGGGATTGCCTTGCACCATTTCTTCAGTTTTAGGGGCTTTAGGAGCTTGCGGAAGGTTAGAGACCCTCAGGGGAGTCTTAACTTTAGGAGTTGCTAGAGGGAAATCCTTGATTTTACAGTCCAATGATTGGCACTATAAATAATTTTTCGACAAGTTCATATAGAGTACTCGTTGGGTATGGAGAAGGCTTCCAATCAGAATATCAATTGAGTCCTTGAGATCTCGAGCTAAGTCAACTTCCACGTAGACTCGTTCCTAGGGTCGAGCTTGATAAAATCGGTTTGGCTCAACATAAACAACCTTCCCAAGGGAAGAAGCATCAGTTGGAAGAAAATGCCAGCAAGGCAAAGGTAAACCTGAACATTCAAGCCAAACAATTGCATGAAGTTTCTCATCATCTAATATACAAAAGTTTACAGTCCAAGGGTGGAAGACAAAAATAGACAACAAAATATACCAAGGGCCATGTTGAAAAATTGCTTGGACACAACTAACATCAACAAAACAAAAAAATCCCTTGTAGAGGTTTTGAACTCCCTCAAGGTAGACTCAATGAAGGGCCTAGGTTTTGGCAATCCAATCTCATATCATGCTTTCAAGGGGGACCTCCTAATAAAATAACCAATAAGAGTATGTTGATGTAGCCATTGACATGCATAATTTGAATCCGAGGTGGGTAAAACCACATTTGCGGGGTTTTCCAAAAAGCATGCCTCATGAAAAACCTTTGGCACAACTTTTTGTGGATGCTTGTTTGGGGAGCCATTGTTCATAGTTGTGATTTACCATGAACGTTGGCAAAAATTGCTAGATTGAAGTTGATCCATGCGATTTAAAGCTAAGCTTAAAAATCCCACAAAGAATGTGATATTGTTGCAACAATATACTGTAGTGAAGAGCCAAAGTATGCAAACAAAACAAGAAAACCTTAGCAGAGCTAGCTTCTCCCTCTCGACCTTTTCACAAGGAGATTTTATTTGAGCTAAGCAATGAAATTATTAAATTCATTTCAAATGTAGAGTAAAACAAGCATGTTTTTTTTTTTTTTCTCAACGATATCTTGCTTGAGCAAGAATTCTTCAAATAGAATTGTAATGGTGTTTCAACCTTGCAATAATTAAAAGGTTACTCATGATACATGAGTGGCAGAGGTTCTAGGGCATTGCCACCAACTTGGGGGTTGCAAGGGGTTCCTCACTTGTCCACCATAGGTCCAACGTTGGATATTTTGTGCACCATTTTTGGGTGGTTTTAGCCCATGGTTTTGTAATACCGTTTGACGGTTTCATGTTTTGTATCTCCTACATATTAGGTGTTGGAGAGGGATTGTTATGCATTATGAGAGTCTGATAGTTGTAGAGTTGCCTCTCGATCTCTGTTGGTGATACTCCTGTCAGAAGCTTGTTCTGCAAGAATATTGTAATTTGTTATTGATTTCTAAATAATATATTGGGCGGCTTTTGGAATGTGGGTTTTTTCTCCTGAAAGAGTTTTCCCTACGCATATCGTGCTATTTTGTGGTATGCATGTTATTTATACTATTTCTATTATGTTTTTGTAATTGTTGGAAAGATCTAAGAAAGGTTTACATGACCCTCCACTTAAGATTCGTGTAGGAAGTTGTTCCGCTAAATAATTTCCTTACAAAATGGTATTTCCTTGCAACCCCCAAGTTGCCACCAACTTGGGGGTTGCAAGGGGTTCCTCACTTGTCCACCATAGGTCCAACGTTGGATATTTTGTGCGCCATTTTTGGGTAGTTTTAGCCCATGGTTTTGTAATACCGTTTGACAGTTTTATGTTTTGTATCTCCTACATATTAGGCGTTGGAGAGGCATTGTTATGTATTATGAGAGTATGATAGTTGTAGAGTTGCCTCTCGATCTCTGTTGGTGATACTCCTGTCAGAAGCTTGCTCTGCAAGAATATTGTAATTTGTTATTGATTTCTAAATAATATATTGGGTGGCTTTTGGAATGTGGGTTTTTTTTTTTTTTTTTCTCCCGAAAGAGTTTTCCCTATGCATATCACTCTTTTGTGGTGTGCATGTTATTTATACTATTTCTATTATGTTTTTGTAACTATTGGAAAGATCTAAGAAAGCTTTACATGATCCTCCACTTAAGATTCGTGTAGGAAGTTGTTCCGGTAAATAATTTCCTTACAAAATGGTTGGACCATAGAATCGTTAAATGGTCCTCACAAGGGATATTTCTAATCCACCTGTGCTAATCTAGACCATGCATTTGCTGCTCTACAATATGGTTCTTAGATTATATTTAACCAAACAACTATGTTCACGTTTGGAATTGATTTTCATTTAGAAGGAATAACTAAATCAAAATACCCTATGTGGGTTGAATTCTGCTTTCTTAATTAAGCTTTCCACCCATTCATAGAAGAGATTGTGTTCTGATTGGCAAAGGTGCTTTGGTGTAAGCAAATTTTCGACAAAATCGGGTCAGTTAGTGTGAACATCCTAGAGTTTGTAGTAAATTGAATTTGACACAACCTCTTCGAAGCTCTAATAAGTTGGTTTGGCCTAAATTCAAATTTAATCAACAAATCATCTACCCTAACAAACCTAATGTACACTTTTACTGCCATAGGGAGCCATCTCACCTGTCTTTCCTTTCTATATGCCTGAAATAACTCAATTACGTCCAACTATCTCCCACCTTGTGTTTGTTGCTCATGTCAAAGAAAATAATAATGCTTCTATACCCAAGACCCCTATCACCCTTAACAATAACCTATACTCCTCTCATCCTCCCTCCCTGCGACAACAACATGTCCCCTAGATCCAAATATTTCAAAGAAGTTACAATTGAGTCTAAGATTAGAGTATCTAAAAGGAACAAAGGGGCTCCTACCCTTGGCAAAAATCCTTCAAGGTGTCAAACCTACCTTCCCATCCCAATAATCCCATACAAACTCAAACCTAGTTGTCATCTCAAGAAGCCTTGATCAAGACCACTCTATGGTCTTTGAAACTTGTTCAATGCAAAATCAGTTCAACGTGTTTATTGTAAACGAGGAAACCCTTCCTAACTCATCCCAATGAAGTGCAATGTTTAATCTTGGAATGTGCAGGGTTTGGCAATCGTCACTTTCAAATACCAACTCAAACAATCCATCTAGCATAATCATATTGATGTTCTAATGCTTTTAAGAGGTGAAAGACAATGTCACATATTTCGATGCTACCCTTGCTACCATCTAGAAAGGGTAGTTTCCCTCCATACCAATCATGATGATGGTGGGGAGGTTTTTTTTTTGACCTTGCCACTTGGTTAGTTGGAGAAGTATGAGTGGCAAATGAAATCCTTCTGACGAGTTATGTTTAGATATCTTCTTGTTGGTTCCCTTATGAAAGTTGCTACAATAAGTTGGCTTATTTGATAAAAGTTTTCCTTTAGGCCAAAAATGGCCTTCCTATGATCTCATGGGTAGATATTCCATCCAACCAAAAGATAAAGGGGGTATGCAAATTATCAACTCATATAGTTAAGGCATATGTCTTGCTAGAAAGTGTACCATTAGGGGCTTGGAAGTGCTTGATTGGATACCCCATTCGATTCACTAGTGCTGATCGATCTTGGAATTAAGTTAATTGGAAAGATAAACTTCTTTATGCAGGTTTTTTTAAAAACTCGTGGGTTTTCTCGTTTTAATATCATCTAGTTAGCCTAACAAATAACTTCTAGTTGGTTGTCTTGGTATGATCAAACCTTGATTCATGACTTAAGATTTGCTACCTCTTCCATATGGCGGAACTGCTTAGTCCAACAAGATGGAAAAACTCTTGGTATTATCAAAAACCTCTTGGGAAAACACTAAAAAATTGAATTGAAGTTTTTCATGACCTATGGGATCCCATTAATTTTGATTGGTTGTTAGGTAGTAGCTAAAATCCTAATTCAACTTGTCCTCATTTGATAATTATCCTTTTCAAAAATTCCAACACCCAGTGACCCTTGAGATTTTTGGTTTGTTGTATACCCCTTGCCATGACAACTTCCTAAAGGAATGGAAATAACTCAACATGCAAAGTATTTGAACTTTTAGATTGTCCTCCTAGAATCTCCTTGGTGCCTTGTGTTAAAGTAATAATGTAATGTTTCTATAATGGTCAATCAATTAGAGGATCTTTCCTTTTCATAGTTAGTTCTTATGTAGATTGTTTCTTTTATGCCTTTCGTTTCTGTTGTAGAATCTCTGCATGTAATATCTATTTAAGGAGTATTCCTCTATCCTTTGTTTAATATTGAATATGAATAGATTATCATTTCATGGTATGAGAGCATGTTAAGTTGTTTGATGATTTTTCTTAAAAATTTGTGGGTATTTACCTAGAATTTATTTCCATAAGTTTTTTTTTTATTGATTTTTTAATTTAAAAAATGTATATTTCTTTTCTACAAAATTCGAATGGTTTTTTGTTGAATCTTTGAGCAGAGTCGTGTCAAATTGCGAAAGTTTTTTTTGACATTTTTTCTACCTTACTCTCGTAGAGGTTTTGGAGGTTTGTTGAAGGTTCTTCTACCACACAAAGTCTATTGTTTTGTATATTATTTTTGCACAATTTATTTGGCAAAAATCATTGGACTTTTATATTTTCTGTGTGCCGTGTTTTTTGTTTAACTGCATGATGAAGGGCTTTGGCTGTAGTGCAATGATTTCTGTTTTTTTTGGTGTTTTGCACGATTCTTTAAAAATCGTGGGTTCTCTCTATTGAAGGGGTTATATATATATTTTTTTTCCATGAAAATAACATGGAGAGTTTTCTAATTTTTTTTCACAAAAAATCATAAAGGGTTTTTAATTTTTTTTCCCACAAAAAATTATGGAGGGGTATGTGATTTTATTCCACAAAAAAATCATGGAGGGGTATCTGATTTTATTCCACAAAAAAATTCATGGAGGGTTTTTTGTTCTTTTTTCCACAAAAATTCATGGAAGAGTTTCTGATTTTTTTCCACAAAAATATCATGGAGGGTTTTCTATTTCTTTTCCACAAAAAATAATGGTGGGTTTTTTTTTAAATTTTTTTTTCACAAAAAAATCATGGAGGGGTTTCTGAAAATTGTCCACCAAAAAAATCATGGAGGGTTTTCTGTTTTTTTTTCCCACATAAAATCATGGTAGGATTTTGCATGATTTTTTCCACAAAAATTGTGATTTCTTGCTGTATTAGGTCGCATCTTGTGAAGTGTTCATCTGCAAAAAAAAATTCAAGTTTTTTGTAGGGTAGTTATTAGAATGACCATTAAGGGAGGTAGTTATTGATCGTTCCCCTCACTACAATATCATCAATGAGACCTTGAGACAAGTTATTATTAATTACATTTGGAGATTTAGATGCCTAGCTATTTTCAAGTTAATTTGTTTTTGCCCCTACAAATTGAAACCCAAATGCTTTGCTTAACCACATACCTATATAATAGCATTTTGTTTCGTATATTATGAGATCAATTTTGAAGGGACTTCATATTGATGGGCTTTTATCGTATGTTATGAGAGATTTGATCTATGTTCAATCATCCAAAGGATCGTGCAATTATGCCTATGGATAAAGAAATTTATTATCATGAGAACAATTGATGATGCTACGTCGATAAAGAAGCACAACAAAACTGTAAAATTGTTTATCATCACGAGGAAAAGAATGATGTAGTTGGCATGTTTGATGAAAAATCTCAACATAATTGTACTCCAAAGTAATGTTTCTACAAATTGGTACATTGTTGCACCTCCAAAATAGTTGCATGTTTAGCATTTTGAGGTGTATTTAGGAGTACATGCTTGCAAGGTGACTTTAGGAGTAAAGCTTGGCCTTTTGAAGTTGTATGCTAAGTAAATAGTTTGGAATGTTTTTGATTAAGGAAAATAGGTTTTGAGGGGTACCTGAAACCCAACAGCATAAAGAAAGGAGAACTAAAGCATTTAAGCATTACAAAACATCCATCAGAGAATAGGCAAAACTAGCAAAATAGTCTAGACACCAAAAAGTCAGGAACGCGTATCCAAAAAACCAAGAACTAAAACCAGGGGAACCCGTCAGGCAATGTCTCTGAGGATTTTCGCCGCCCGTATTTCCAGCTCGGTCATTCTCCCTGCAGCTTCTCTGAGTTCGGCCAGCTCCTTGTCATCTCCCTGATCTTCCATCTGCTTGACTTCTTCTCCGGTTCCCTTAGCATTTCCATCTTCTGGAAGTTGACCCCTGTCTCTGTGCATCTGCCTATCCTCTTTGTTTCCTTTTTGTTCTTGAAACTTGTCGATGATAACCTTAATGTTATCATTAGAGGCTTTTAGAATGTTGTAACTTTGCTCTGCAATTTTAACCATTGAAGCTTCATTGCTTTCAATCCTATTCTTCTGTTCAGTTACTCTGCTATCCAGCTCTCTGTCCTCTGCAATATTCTTGTTGTTGTTGATTATGCTTTCTTTCTCCATCCTATCCATCCTTTTTTTCAGCTCAGATATTTCATAGTATGTCCATTTCATTGATCTGTAGCCTGTCAATGGCGCTATTTTTAGCATTATTCAGCACATCCATTTGAGGATCTTCCCTCGCATTGTCGCTGAAAATCACAAGAGCAGGATCTATGAGTTCCTCCATCTGTATGCTGCCCTCTTTGTTTTCCTTAACTAGGGTACTAACTAATTCTCTTTTGATACCCATTTTGGCAGAGATCGAGTCAAAATTTCTCCAGAGAACCGTTTTGTTTTTGCCTATAATACTGCAGGTGTAATGGTCTTCACCATACTCTGTGTAACCTTGGCTATCCTCATCTTTCTCTCTCCCCTGACTCTCCTCTTCCGCAGCTCTCTCCTCTTGTGTTTCTTCCTGACTCGCCGACTTCTCCTCCTGGGTTTCCACTTTTACCCTTTTTGATCTCGTGACCCTCTTCCCCGAGCTATCCTCCTCCTTGTGAGTCGGCATCTTGATTGTGATCTTCCTCTTTTTATCCTTCTTCCCCTTCTTCATCTCTCTTTCTTCTCCCGAGCTCTCATTCCCCATTTCCATGCCTTCCTCATTTTCGTTGTACTCCTTATCCAAGGAGACCTCTATAGTTGTCTCCTCTTTTGCCCTATTTTTCCTCTTCATTGTCTGAAGAGGTTCTTCCTCTTCAGTCTCAGAATGCATCTCTCTGCTGTCCTCAGTATCAGAGGGGATGTAATCCTCCTCCAAGCCATCCCCAGAATTACCTTCCTTCGAACTTTTGATTTCCTTACCAATAGTGCGGGATTTGAAATACTCATAAATTAACAGTAGAAGGCCCTCATGGAAGGCCGGGTTGCTTATGTGTTTCTCCTTATAGTCATTAATGTTATCATTAATAGACGAGTAAAGGTAGAAAGGGATGGAAACCTTAGCCTCATACTTGAAGTGATTGAGAAGCACAAAATGGTGAGTGCTGATGCGGTCAAATCTGGTATCCAGCGATATGTATTTGATTATTGCCCTCAACACAAAACGCCATAGAGGTTTGATGCAGTTCGGGTGGTAATAGGTGCCCTTTTTAACTAGAGCACGCTTCTCCTCTTCGTTTTTAACAAACTCTGTCAAGGATTTGCTGGATATTTTTCTGTCCCTATAAAATTTCTTCCCAATTATGGGAATTCCAGTCACCGCTAAAACGATTTCCTCAGTCACCATGAAAGTGACTCCATTGATTTTTACCTTTCCTTCATTCCAGCTCTTTACCATCAAATTCGTGACTGAGGGCTTCCACCCATGAAGACGAGCAATGTAATTGGTCACCTCTCCCTTTTCTAGGATCTCCCAGACCTTAGATCTTCGGCGCCATTTGCCAGCTTCTCTCTCCAGTTCTCTCCTGTGCCTTTCTCCAACCATGTCTGCAATTTTCTTGTTTCCTCTGTTTCTGGTGAACTTCTCTCTAAGAGCCCTCTGTTTCGAAATGAAATTGGTTTTGCGTTTCGAGAGGCTTCTTTTTGTTTCATAAATGCTATAATTGATTAGCTGCCTCCAAGTGTGCCGACGGGGCCTTAAATTTATCATCCCATCATTTCTCTCGTACTTGCACATCCTGTAGGGATTTTTATTCTAGCTGTCACGACTCTTCATAATTAGCTTTTAATGTCTTCGAGTCTGCCCGGAACCCGATCACTTTCAATGATGTTTGCGACTTCTGGCGGAAGATGATTCTCGTCATTCCATTGTTTCACATCATCCTGCTTAACTCCTATATTCGCCAGCCTATCTGCCACTTGGTTGGCTTCCCGGTAGTCATGTGCCACGTAGGTCTTATCGAAAGACTTCAGGATTTGTCTGCATTCCTTTATTATATTCTCGATAGTCCAGGAGGGCCTGGTTTTTTTGTTGAGGCAATCTATAATATTTTTTGAATCCCCTTCTACCCATAAGTGCTTGATCCCCATTTCCTTGGCAAGCTTAAGAGTGTGATGTGCCGCACTAGCCTCTGCATAATGGTTGGTTTGTGATCCCAGGGGAGCGGCGATAGCAGCGATTCCTTTGCCATGTGAGTTTCTGATAATTCCACCCACCCCTACCCTCCCAGGGTTGCCCTTTGCGGCCCGTCAAAATTTGCTTTGAACCAGCCTTCTGGAGGTAAAGACCAACTGCAACCAAGCCTTTTGTTGGTGTTGTTGGGCCCATTGATGTGGTTAGAGGAGCTTCCTATGCACTTAGTGAAGTTTTCCTGGAGGGAATTATCAATTTTTTGGGCAACAACCTTAGCCGAGGAAATCTTTTCCCTAAAGATTCTGTTGTTCCGTTCCTTCCACAGTCCCCAGCAGATGTGTGGCATAGCCCAACGCCATAGATGATGGCTGCTTCCCCCGTGATGCCATTGTTCAAAGAGGTCAAGAGTAGTTTTAGGGAAACACCAGGGTGTCTCAAAGAAAGACAGGAAATGGAGCCATATCTTCTTGGTGAAATCGCAGTGGATAAATAAGTGGTCCACATTTTCACTTAGAGTTTTGCAAAGGATGCATCTATTGGGAATGTAATGACCCCGTTTTATAAGATTATCCACAGTCAAGATGCGGTTTTGGAGCAAAGTCCAGAAAAATATGTTAACCTTTGGGATAATGCCAGGATACTAGGTTTTGGCTGAAGAGGGGATTGTTTCAACAAGCTGCATTGACTCATATCCCAAAGCCACTGTATAAGACCCATCCTTGGAATCCCCCCACACCATAGCATCTTCATTGAGAGACAGGGGAGTGTGACCCAGATAGACCATAAGAGGTTTGAGGTCCTGGGACACCTCTGTGAGATTAACCCACTTATTGTTCACTCTGTAATCATTGACTCTGCTGCCAAATCTTTCCATGCAATGTTCAGCCCATCTACAAAATGGCTCCAAATTCCATAAAGGGCCCTGTCTGAGCCAATCATCATGCCCGAAGTTAACCTCCTTACCATTCCCTACTTTCCATCTTGTTTTAGCTGTCACTATACCCTTAGTCCTCAGGATGCCATTCCATATATGAGATCCCTTCAGATCCGAGACTCTGTTTATGAATTGTTTGAAAGTTAAGTTAGCAGCATATTTGTCCCTCAAGATGTCCCTCCATTCCCCTGTAGAGTTGAAGATTCTCCAAATCTGTTTAGCTTGCAAAGCTCTGTTGTACTGCTTTAGCTTCTTAATCCCCAGGCCTCCATGTATTTTTGGCTTGCAAACAGAATCCCAAGCCACCAGTGGATATCTCTTGTTATCATCTTTGTCAGCCCATAGGAACTTTCTCTGGATGGCCTCCAGAGAGTCCGCCACCTTCGCAGGGATAGAAAAGAGACTAAGAGCATAAGTAGGGAGATTCTGGAGAGTAGATTGAATCAGAGTCACTTTCCCAGCCTGACTAAGGGTGATGCCCTTCCAGCCCGCCAACTTCCTGTTGAATCTGTCAATGAGACCTCCCCAGAAGGCCTCTGGGGGTTTGGTACCAAGTGGAAGGCCTAAATAGGAAGCTGGAAAGGCGCTAATGTCACAGCCCAGAATGCCAGCCATTCTCCTCTGTCTTTCCATGGGGGTGTTAATGAAGAACACTGAACTTTTGTTCCGGTTGATGTTCTGCCCAGTGGCCTTGGAATAAGAAATGTTAAGTACATTCTAAATAGTTTGGAATGTTGCTACACATCTATTATAGAATTTTATTCATTGGATTGTAATGAAAGTATTTTTATGATAAATATTTTCATTTTTATTTTTATATCGATGGGTTGTCATTGCTATTGTTGGTTTCTTGACTCTTTGCTCCTATTTGTTGGGTTGTTTTGTTTTTTCTTGTTATTTTGAGCTTCTCTAAATACTTTTTTTCACTATCTATTTGTTATTGTTACCTTTCTTTCATTCTTCATTGTTCACTATAACATATCTTTTCTTAATCGAATAATTTTTTTTATTACTGATTTTTTTTTTGTATTATAAATTGAGGGATCAAAAAGAGTTACAAAGCGAGGGGAGGCGGTGCCTCAACCCACCAAAGTAGCACATCAAATCAAAACATTACAATACATTAAAGTTCATCAAAGTAAATAACAATTTTCGTGAGTATAGACACAAAAAAAGATGTAGTGAGACGCAACAAACTTATAGCAAAATGTCATCATAATTTTCAACCCAGGAAGTCCATCCTTGAACGCCTTCCATCCAAACCACTTTCTATCTTTCCATAATATGGGTGAACATATCAAGCTTGTCAAAATAATGACCTCTGCTATCCTTGATGTCATTAATCAGCTTTTTGAGGGCATCATCAAAATCTGACTGATTCTCCGCGATGCTAGCCCATTCGAAGCCATCTTTCATTTCGTAAATGAACATAGTGGCGTGACCATCCTTGAGGATTCTCATCATCTTTTCCTTTTCTAACTTCATTAAACAACAAACCTGCGAAATAATTTAAAACGTATAAATTTTCTAAGAAAACCAGTAAGAGCTCTACCATTACCTTGAAATTTATCCTCATTTCTAAATTTCCATAGGAACCAAAGGATGTAAGAAGAGAGGATTTGCCAGAACAAAGTAGCATCTTTTTTGAGACCATGTATAAATCCAGTAATAACATCAAGAGTACAAGCATGTTTAGTAAGGGATATTCCAAACATCAGCCACACTTCCCTGGCAAAAGAACAGTAAAAAAATGTCTCATAGTCTCGGGCATCCTACAAACAAGGCAGGCGTCAAGTTCAACATGATGACTTCTAATGGGCAACCTATCAAGCATGATCTGCCATTTAAAACATTTAATTTTTTGGGGGATAGGAGATTTCCAAAAAAATTCAAAGGTTTTCTGCCAGTCAAGGGGAGTAGAACCAACATACCAGATGGAGTTGATGTGATCAATGATCGAAGAGTCATGATTGAGAAGCCTATAAATGTCCTTAGCTTTAACTTTAGGGAGGAGGGATCCATCATTCCAGCGAAAAGAAAGGTATCTATGGGAGTCCACATCCGTGTTGTGGGCAAGGTTAAGGGGAGCGCAAGCATTCTTAACCATGTTGTAAGTTCTTTTGTGAGAATCAGGAAGCTCGTAGTCATTACTAGGAGTTTCCCAATTGATAAGGTTGTTGTTTTCCAGAATGTCCATAATACATTTAATCCCTTTATTATGCCAGTGTCTAGCAGAACATCCTTGGGTTAAGGCAAGAGGCTTATCGTTGTGGAAGAGATTCCACCATATCGAACGTTCCCCATGCAAAGTGTAATTATAATCAAAGTTGGAATTGTCAATAAACCCACGAACATGCTCCCAAGCTTTCCATATAGACTTAAAGACCCATGTGCCCTGGACAGAGACAGGGAAGGAGCCAACCGCAAGATCACAAAGAGGGAGAGCCTTCCAAGATTTGGCATTCTCAGGAACACCATTTTGTATGTTGTTCCTTATCAAGACCTTCCAAGCCTCTTGCCCTTCGAGGGCTCGGAAGATCCATTTGGCAGCAAGGGACATCCCTTGAAGCATGAGGTTCTTCAGGCCCAATCCTCCAAGTTTTTTGTCAATATGGCACCAGCTCCATTTGACCATGTGAGCCTTCCTCTTACCCTTCCCATCAGACCATAGGAAACGTCTGATGGATTTTTGAATTTCAAACACTTGATAATTACTAAACATCCAGGCAGAGGAGTAATAAATGATGTAGGAGGAGAGGATCTTTTGACAAACTTGGACCCTTCCGGCAAGGGAAAGGATCCTTTTGTTCCATTTATTGAGTTTCTTGTCAATTCTTTCTTCAACCCAAATCTACATATCTTTAAGGGAGGGGGAAACAGAGAAAGCTATTCCAAGATACCTGACAATTTTATTAGGTCCTCCCCAAGTGAAGCCAAACTGATGAAGCCAATCCGAGGGTTCCTCTTTCCATCCAAGAAGGATGTATTTGGAGCTGGATATACGAGCACCAGAGGTTTTACCAAAGAAATCCAACTTTTGAGTAAGGCAAAGAATATTGTGTCTAGAGAGCTCAAGGAAGAGCGAAGTATCATCTGTAAATTGAATATTAAGCAATTCAGAGTCATCAGGCAGCTTAATACCATGAACTTTAGGGGACAAGGTGTCATCTATGAGGAGGTAAAACAGAGCATCCGAGGCAATCACAAAAAGAGCAGGGGCAAGATGGCACCCCTGTCTAATAGATCTAGAAAGAGGGATAGGTTAAGAGAGATTCCCATTGACCTCAATCAGGGCAGATGCATCCTTAAGGAGGACTTGGACATATCTGCAAAACTCATCGGGGAAGCCAAACACGTTAAGCGTCATAAGAATGAAATCTCATTCCACTCTATCGTACGCTTTCTCAAAATCAACAAGAAACATGACAACCTCTTGATTGGAGGACTTGGCCCATTCCATGGTCTCCCAGCTGGTAATAAGGTTCTCTAAGATATACCTACCCTTAATGAACCCAGTTTGAGTGGTTGGGAAGAATACTTTCAAGACGAGAGGCAAGGACTTTAGCAAGGATTTTATAGGAAACATTGAGGAGCGTAATAGGACGCCAATTTTTAATAAGAGCTTTATCCCCATCTTTTGGGATAAGTTTAAAAATGCCCATATTAATGGAATTTCCAAGGCTACCAGAGTCAAAGGCTTCCGCATATAAATCATAAAGGTCCTTAGCAATCCAGTCAACATTAGCCTTATAGAATTCAACAGGAAGACCGTCCGGACCAGGGGCTTTATTGTCTTTAAGCGCACTAATGACATCAATAATCTCTTGGAGGGAAACCCTGATCTTGAGAAGGAGGGCATCAGTTTCAGAGATCCTATTGGGGATAATGTTATGGCATTTATTCCGCACATCCTTAGAAGCTTCATTATCTTCTGAGGTAAACAGAGTTCTATAGAACATTTCAAAAGCATCAGTAATATCATTTATGTTCAAAAGCTCCTTATCTTCAACAATAATCCTATCAATTCTTTCTCTGTTCTGTTTATGCTTCAAGAGGTTGAAGAAAAGTTTGGAGCCTTTGTCTCCAAACTCGAGCCAGTGGTTGCGGGCTCTAATGAAGGCTCCCTTGATTTTATCTTGTTGATGTTTTCTAAGGGAATTCCTAGCTTGAGAGACTTGTTCAATAAGATCAGGGGAAGCAGGGTTCAAATGGATTTCCTGTTCAGCAAGGTGGAGACGTTCATTAAGAAGGTTTTCCTGATATCTATACATTCTACTATCGATTCACATTGTCCTAAATCTCTATATTTAATATATGGTTTATATGGTTGAAGTTGACAAACACCAGCTCAAAAATTGTTGACATGTCATTGACCAAAACAACCAAATGTCCTAACGTGACATGGTAAATGTTATTCTTTTGACCATATTAATGTCATAGCAATTTTGTTAAATAAAATTAAGATACATATTATGTGATAGACTATCATTTCTAGCATGAAACGACTGGCCGTTTCCTCAAGACAGATGCTCCTACGACAACTCTGGGCCATACCACTTTTGCATCTATTTTGGTTGACTTGGATGTTTATCACGCGCTGCCTGTCGATGTGGTGCTTATGGTTGGGGATAGGCCATGGACCCAAATGCTTGATTTTGAGGGCCTACCTTTCCGTTGTCATCACTGCTTTTCTACTGGTCACTTGGCCACCGATTGTGCCCTCCTGCATCGCACTGGTTCTGCTACTTGGTGGAAGGCTGCAAATTTTGATCATTTGACAGTTCGTGCTGTTGACTCCCTCTCTGAGTCCTCTGAGGATACGTTGTCTGCTAACGATGCTGGTGCCCCTGCCGACAGTCTTGTTGGTGCTCCTGCTGCGGTTTGTGCTCTGTCTTCTCGGAAGTCTCCACTTCTTGCCCCAGAGGCTTCCCTCGATGCTGGTCCTCCTGTTGCTTTCTCCTTTGATCTTGGGGAGACATCCCACTCCCTCTCTCTCTACTGCTGCTCTAGTTTCTGCTAACAGGGCTCTGCCTCTTCCACATCCTGTCAGCAGTACTCCTTGTTGTGTTGGTGGTGCTTCTTTTGTGGGGGATCCTAATGATTGTATTGCTTGGACCGTTGTTCGTCAATGTAGATTGGACTCTCGCATCACCTCTCTTGCGAGGTGAGCATAGCCCATTCCTTTTGGGCAAAAGCCTTAGTGCTTTGTTGTTTTGTTCTTTTCTTGTCAACACCTCTTGTACTGACTTTGTGTTGTTGATGGCTTGTTATCGTGTTGATGGGCCTTCCTGTTGTTTAGGGTTAGCCCCCTTGTTTTGGTTGTTTCTTTCCTTTTCTCCTATTGTACCTCAAGCCAACACCCTCTTGATGCTTCTTATTTCAAAAACATGAAACGACTAGCTTCAAAGACAAATACATATTCTATCTCTTATATTCTTTCAATACACACAAATTGACATCATATTTTCTTTATGAAGAAATAAGACCTAATTTTTTATCAATCAAAACACAAATAATTAGATTTTTTTTATATTTATTATTAAGAATCAACATTACCATTTCAAATAATAAAAAAATACTCTGTTATAAATTAAAGATTTTTCTTGATGGAAAAATATCATGATTAATTACTATGTAATTAACTTTAAGTATAATAGTTATCTTGTATTAATTGTGTTTTAATACCTCCAAGAGTTGGACATTGGAAAGATTGTTTCCTTTTAAAAAATAATTAATATTCTCATGTTTAAAATGTATAGTGTTTGAATACTTCCAAGAGTTGGATATTGGAAAAGATTATTTCTTTTTAAAAATAATTAGGGGAAATGACCCTGTAACCGTTAGGGGGTCTAATAACCGTCCACTTTGATCCCCCAATTACTAATATTAAAGAGTCCAAAACATGATAACACATGTACCAATAACCAATCACACATGTACTAATAGTCGATCATTTTTTAGCTTTTTGTTACTAATTGGCCCATTTCTGCACCACTATTGGGACATTTTGTAACGTCTACTGGGACATTTGGCCACAAGTACTGACATTTTTGAGTGAATGACTATTGGTGAAGAACATAACAAGTATCGGGCGAGCGTTTTGAAATGACACTTTTGGACCACTTTGCGCTCCACGATCCCTACAGAGAGATCCGTGAATACCCAAAAGCCGAAACCTTAGCTTTAAGCACTTCACTCACCTACGGAGATGCACCGAAAAAATCGGCAAAATTTGACTGATGGTTTAGGAGTTCTAGGTGCGCGAAGTTAGCCTGGGCAGCTACTTAGTCTTTTCCCCTAGGGGAAGTGTATTAGTAGTCGTTGTAGCTAACTTTGCACATTCGTAAATCTTAAACAATACATTGGATTTCAACGAGTTTTTTTGGTTTTCTCTGTATGCGACTCAGCTACTTAATTTTTTTGGGGGGCTTTTGGGTATTAATGGAGCTCCCTGCAGATTTTGTTAAGCATCGAAGGGTCAAGAAGTGGCTATTTCAAACTGTCACCTGATACCTACTCAAAGATGTCCCAATAGTTGTGCACTCAAAATTGCTTGTACTTATGGACAAATGTCCTAGTAGTCATGCAAAAATGTCCTAGTAGTAGCACACAAATAGTCCAGTTAAGGACCAAAAAAGGTAAAAAATGATTGGTTACTGGTACATGCATAACTTGTTAATGAACTTTTAGTTATTAATTTTTTGGCTTCTTTAAAATTAATAATTGGAGAGTCATGTTCCTATGGAGTGCATGACTATTGGAACGGTCTTGACTATTAGTGCTCTTCCCCTAATGTGCCCATATTTAAATGCATTTAAATTATAGATCAACATTCTTATTTTGTATTTAAAACCTCAAATGTTTTAAAAGATGGTCTTCCTTATATCAAAAATCTTTGAAATGCTTTAACACATTATATTAGTCAAACAATAAAATGTTTATGTAGCGACATTGATTCACATGAATGAATGCTATATTTTAAGATAAAGATGAAAGTTGTGTCATTTACTAAACAAAATAAAAGTCCTCTACTAGAATTATCTCACTTTGCAACAAATATATAGCATGCAATATTTTTTCAAAAGAATTATTGTTAGAAGTACATTATAAATTTCTTATATCAAAGATAGTAAATTGATTCAAAAGGAAAAACCTCCTTCTAAAATATTTTGAATAATTGCCATAATTTTAAATTTCAAATCACATATTAATCAATAAATCTTAAAATGTCATAATTTCAATGCAAAATTTAAATAGTATTACATTAAAGTTTAAACAATGTTCAAATAAACATTTAAAACTGAGAATAAAGCACAAAGTAATCATTAGGACTTAGAATTTAGCACAAAGTAATAATTACAACTATATAAAAGCTAAATAGATGTTATTGTACCCATATAAGCATTCCTATTTGTAGCATTAATGACCTGGTGTAAACAAACACTCTTAGTGAAATTGACATCCATTTCATTGTTGCTAGTGGTTGAAATCTATACTTGCAATTATTAAGGTAGAGCGTTACATGATAATTGAAGACGGTGGAAGAGAATAAATTCTCCAAAAAAGATGACATTCAGGTATGTTGTGTATTTTCCAATTGTTGTCATTATAAGGCTTGTTACCATTCTCCATAGACTTTTGTGGTAGTGATTGATGATTGAATATGTAAGGAAACAAGAAGTAGCACCTATACTTTGGCATAGGCCTTAATGGCAGAAAGCTTGAGATGCAAGATAACGCTCAATCTTGTTCAAGAGGAGGCAAGGCGTTAGGTTTTCAAGTGGGACGTTTTTGAGTAAAAGCCAAATAAGCATTGTTATGATACATTTAAGATTCAGTCATCCAAGAGTGCATAACAACAATTGAAGAGATGAGAGTATGGAAAAGGCTAAGGTTTTGGCCTGGGAGAAGGTTAATGGGTGCTTTTTTTGTTACGGATTTGGAGTGTATATCATAGTTAAACAAATTTTATTTTGTTTGTCAATGTTGGTTGAACTTGGTTTTGTTCAAGTAACTATTGGAAATATTATAGTTGTCATTGATGTCAAGAAAGAATGTTACATTAATTGTCATTGATATTAAAGATGCGAAGAGCTTTTTATTCATGATGGAAGACAATCATCAATGAGGTCAGAAAAGTCAGAAAGACCACTAAAGGTTATTCAAGAAAAAAACATGATAATCAACCTCTCTATCGTATTTTATTCTATCAACCCCTATGCTAGCTGACCATGCTTTGGTATTTATGTTTGACTGACCATATTTTGGTGTCTAAGTTTTTGAAATAAAAGAGGGGTTAAAAATTATTCAAACAAGAAGAAGTACAAAGAAAGGGCATTAAACAACCCTATCAAGTTCCACTAAGTGATCTAGTTGCTGAGACAAACACATATATTAAAGACATGATAAACACATATATTAATTGTGTATGCTTTGGTTAAAAAATGGTAGTAATGTGATTTACAAGTGAGCTATACAACAAAATGTTGTTAATAAGGCATCAATTATGATAAGAAAAATGAAGTAAAGAATATTGATTATCAAATTATGTGAATGTTACGATTTATTAGATAAAAAGAGTGATTAGAAGATAAGACATTAGGATGATTAAAGACATCACTTGGTGCTAAAAAGTAGTAATCACATTGAAAGAGTTATTATGTTTTAAGTGTGGTGATTAAAAGGAAAGGAAAATAAATGTCTTTTTATAGTCCATGATACCAGCCTTTTGTTTATGGGTCTGACTAACCTGTACTCCTTGCGGGAGACACCTAACTTCACTACAAATGAAACATATATACCCTACCCCCAGCGGGATTGGTAAAAGAAGTGATTAATAACGAAAGAGTGCTTACATGTAAAACAATTCATCCTATGTGAAGTGTTGACTATCTTCATAGAAGAATATATATATATATATGAGAACAAGGAATGTGTTAAAGTGCGGCATGAGGGTAAAAGATAAAATAAGAAGAGAAAGGAAGTAAGCATGTGAGATAAAAGGATATATATCATTCAAACACAGGAAATTTGATTGGAGAAAATAATAATTGTATAAGCAGTTTTTTGGAAGAAAGTTTATATGATCATTATTCATTAAAGGAGAAAATACAAGAAGACAAAATATCTTTCTAATTCAAGAAGATTTATAAGTATATTTGGAGCAGATCTAAAACCACATTTATAAGTATATTCAGAGCAAATTATTGAATTAAAAAGGTTCATATGATCATTATCCATTAAAGAAGACAAAATATCCTCCTAATTCAAGAAGATGACAAAATATCCACCTAATTCAAGCAGATTAATGAGTACATTTGGAGCAGATCCAAAACCATATTGAAGTATATTAATAAGCATATTCGGAGCAGATTATTGAAGCATATTGGAGTAGATTATTAAGTATATTGGAGCAAATTTGTGAAGAATTAATGAGTAGATTTTATGATAAGTTAAATATATGAGTAAAACTATGGTAGATTTATGAGCATCATTATAGCAGATTTCTGAGGAGATGTATAATAAATTTTGGAGAAGGTTATTAGAGTTAGAGGTTGGCATCTTTTATACAAAATGATTGGTGTTTAGTTGTAGGTGCTGGTGTCTACGAACTGTGGGGATTGATGTGTCTAGTAGGTTGGTGCTTATGAATTGAAGGGATTGGTGTTTCATGTGAGTTGGTGTGTAGAAAGTTTGTAAGATATTTTTTATATAGGCAATATTTTGTTGTAGTTTTTTTTTTTCCATAAGGATTCCATGTAAATTGTGTGTTCTTGTGTTGCATAATAGTTAGATCTTATGCCGATGATAATGTGCAATCGATGTTATTGAGATTGTTAAGTCAAAAATGTAAAAGATTGTATTATATTGATTTACTATTCACCCTCTCAATATAACTGTGTTCTCATCAATTGGGATGAAAGCTAGTTCCTAGGTTGATCTCAAGGAACACATATGACAAGAAGAAAAGGAGAAATGGGAAAAAGAAATGCCAAGTAGAATGTTGATCAAAAAGCGCCAAGAAATCTAAATGCAAGTGAGGATAGAGAAGCAAAGAAATGTAATGGATGACAAATATAACACACATGTCAACAAAAACAAAATATGATATCTCCAAAATAGAAGATGACTTTGTGAGTGAAATTAAGGAAGAGATGGATTTAGAAGAGGAAGAGTATGACAAGATAGATGTGGAAGTTGATTTGGAAGCAGAACTCGTATGTGCCCTAGATATCAAGTAACTTAGAAAGGAGAATTCAAAGAAAAAATTACAGATTCAAGAGGATAGTGGATCTAAGGCGAAATTGTCACAAAATCTTGAAGAATCAGAGCAGCTGATCATAGGTCGAAAAGTTCAAATTGAAAATGCAAAGAAAATAGAGGAAGATGTATTAATTTAAAATTTTGAAAACAAAAGAAGAAATTCGTGAGAGGCTAGACCCCAAGATTGTGTACTTGAGAAAGCAATTGGAGAAAACAAGTGCTCTATTGAACAAATATATGACAATAAGAAGAGTACAAAAACGTTAAATAACATTCTCAAATTACTATAGGCCAAGTTAGAATAAGAGTGGTATCGGTTATGGAAAAGGCCAATGCTCAGATACCACAATCCTCAAAGAAGATAAGTGGAGAAAAGCCAAAAGGCTATGCACATGCTCTCAAGAGTTTTATGAAAAATGAAGCAACATTGAGGAGGAAAAACAAGGACCCTAGAAGATCTACACTCCTAAGATTAACAAAGAAAAATTTACAAAACTCGTTATCAAAAGACAACCACGTTTGACCAGGTTTCAACACTCTTTTTATGGCTATTGCTTTTCATGCAATCACTTTGGTCATATTGCAAGAGTTTGTAGGGCTCGTACAAAATATACTTGTAGTTGGAAAAAAATAAAAAATGCTTATGGGAGGACAAATAAGAACTACAATTCATTTGGTTGGTTGGTAGATTTTAATGTCATATGTTGTGAATGCAACAATTATGGACATATAGTCCAATATTGGACAAGTATATTTTTTGTAACCACCTAGAGAGAACATGAAGGAGAATACCATTTTCAAAGAAAAGGGAAAATTTACAAGAGTTTGGAAAAGGAAGGAAGAGCTAGATGATCAAAAGAAGGGTAAGAGTTTGGAAAAGGAAGGAAGAGCAAGATAATCAAACACTTCATACACACGATTGAGGAGAAGCATGAATTCATGTGGAGCTAAAGATAATCAAAAGAAGGGTAATTTTATTTGCACTTCATACACAAGATTGAGGAGAAGCATGAATTCATGTGGAGCTAATCATTGTATTATCTTTTAGTTGGAAAGATAGATTAACCGATGCATGAAGGTAACAAGTATCCCGTTATTATTGATTTCAGAATGGGGGAAGAGTTATTGGAAAAAGGAAAATGATGCTATTTATGTCACGAGGAATGATTACAGATAAAAGGGACATTCTTTGTGAGAGTATTAAACATCCTTTTACCATTAATGTTATTGGGGGAGAGTTAGAGAAAGGGGGAGCATTAGAGAAATGGAAATCATTTTGTTCATCCTACATGCACATATGGTTCGATAATAAGACTGATATTAATGACAAAGGGAAAGACTAATAAGACTGATATTAATGATAAAGGGAAAGATTGTTGAAAATATTATAGTTATCATTGATATCAAAGGTATAAAAATCATATTTTCCACGATGGAAGGAAATCTTTGATAAGGCTGGAAAGAAGGCCACAGATCAGTAAATGTTATTCAAGAAACCTCTCTATCTACCTCTCTATCTTCTTTGGTATTTTCTTCTAGCCGACCATATTTCGGTGTTTATATTTGACAAACCATACTTTGATGACTGAATTAAAGACACAATAAACGCATATATTGGTCACCTATTTTTGTTTTTTAAAAGATGGTAATGATTTTACAAGCTAGCGATCATGAGAAAAGCAGCAAATTAATGTTAATAAGGCAGCAATTATGACAAGAGACGTGAAGTAAAGATGATCGATTATTCTTTTATGTGAAGAATGTGATTTATTAGACAAAAGGAGTGATTCGAAGATAAAGAATTAGAATGATTAAAGGCAACGGTTGGTACTTAAAGGGATTAAGCATATGAAGGATTTATTATGTTTTGAAGTGTGAGAATTGATAAAATAAGTGATTAGTAATGAAAAGTTGACTCCATTGTAAGCAATGGATTATTTGTGAAGTGTTGCAAGAGAGGCAAGAAGACATAGGGGAAAGTTTCTAGTAGCTGTTCAGGCTAACTTCGCGCACCTAGAACTCCTAAATCGTAAGTCGGATTTCGATTATTTTTTCAGTGTAGCTTTGTATGTGAGTTAACAGTTTAAAGATAAGGTTTCGGCTTCTGGGTATTCACGGATCTCTCGGTAGAAACCGCTGAACACAGAGTGGTAACAAAATGACATTTTCAAAGTGTCGCCTGATACCTGTTATGTTCTTGCACCAATAGTCGTTTACACTAAAATGTCAGTACTTGTGGCCAAATGTCCTAGTAGTCATTACAAAATGTCCAAATAGTGGTGCACAAATGGGCCAATTACCAATCAAAAAAGATAAAAAATGATAGGCTATTAGTACATGTGTGATTGACTATTGGTACATGTGTTTTCATTTTTGGGGCTCCTTTAGTATTAGTAATTGGAGGATCAACATGACAAAAACGTCACGGTTATTGGACCCCCTAACGACTACTAGGAATTTTCCCTAAAAGAGAGTAAGGAAAAGTGTGGCAAGAGGGAAAAAGATAAAATAAGAAAAGGAAGTGTTTGAGATAAAAGGACACATCATTGAAATATAAGAAAAAATGACAAGGAGAAAAAAAAAGTGTAAGCAAATTTTTTTTAAAGAAGGTTTATATGATCATTATCCATTGAAGGAGAGGGCAAAACATCTTCCCAATTCAAACATCTTCCTAATTCAAACAGATTTATAAGTACATTTGGATAAGATCTAAAAACACATTGGAGCATGAAAACATATTGGAGCAGATTATTAAAGCATATTGGAGCAACTTTATGAAGAAAGATTTTATAAAAGGCTTATAAGTGGATATATGAGTAAAATTATTGTAAATGTATGAGCAACATTATAACAGATTTGTGAGGAGATTTATAATAAAATCCGGAGAAGGTTTTTAGACCTAGAGATTGGTGTTTCTTATATAAAAAGATTAGTGGCTTGTAAAGTTTGTGTTCATTTGTGGAAGTTTGTGTCTATGAGTTATGGATATTGATGTTTCTAGTAGGTTGGATTTTATGAATTGAGGGGATTGGTATTTTTCTTGGGTTGATACC
The DNA here is from genome assembly GCA_018584345.1 of Thuja plicata. Classification (NCBI taxonomy): domain Eukaryota; kingdom Viridiplantae; phylum Streptophyta; class Pinopsida; order Cupressales; family Cupressaceae; genus Thuja; species Thuja plicata. The sequence continues at coordinate 292,392 of MU225920.1, forward strand.
GATGAAGTTTGTAAGAGAGGTGTTATGCATAAGCAATATTTTATTGTGGCTTTCTCCTATAAGGGTTTCTGCATAAATTATGTGTTCTTCTTGCATTGCATAATATAGTTTGATCTTATGTGAATGATACTGTGTAATTTACATTGTTGTGATTGCTCCCCCCTGCTCTCCATGTGGGGTGCCTTAGTAATCAATTAATTAATCATTAATTACTTAAATGCCCTTATTTGATTACACTCAAGCTAAACTTATGAGTGCCTTTATATTATTAGATTGAGATGTATTTAGGTTATTGTCTCATTGAATAGGACGAGGACACCTATTATGATATAACTTAATCCTCATCTAGGGTTTCATCTTTTTTTGTTTTATAAGCATTCATGGTAACTATTGTGATCATCCAATTGTATTCATTCAGATCTATCAATAGAGAAGGCATATCATTTTTTGGATCAATCTGTTTCTTGAAGTTGCATAACACTCAATCATGATTTTTTCTCTTTCAACGCGATAGACATTTTAATTGCAGAATGTTTGAGAGGTGTAGAGTTCACTATCAATTCCAATAGATTTTGTTTCGTAGATGGAAAATGGTGGTTCTGCACATGACATAACTGAAAAGGAGATAGCTAAAAAAAGAAGGAAGCAACAAAAAATGAGGTAGAGTGGAAGGCTCATGCTTGAGCATGTGGTTAAATTTTTTGTATTCATTTAAGTATTAATCCTTTAAGAAAATTGAACTCAACACGGAAAATAAATTTAGAAACTTATCTATTACATGTCCACAATAATTACCATAATTTTAAATTTCAAATCACAAATAAATCTATAAATCTTAAAAGATTATATTCCAATGCAAAATTTAAATAGTATTACATCAAACAACATTCAAATAAACATTAAAAAAAACACTCTTAGTGAAATTGACATCCATTTCATTGTTGCTAGTGGTTGAAATCAATACTTATTTGCAATTAAGAAGTTAGAACGTATCATGATAATTGATGATGGTGGAAGAGAATAAATTCTCCAATAAAGATGGCACTCAGGTATGTGTTTTATTTTCCAATTGCTATCATTATAAGGCTTGTTAACATTCTCCATAAAATTTTGTGGTAGTGATTGATGTTTGATTATATAAGGAAACAAGAAGTAGCACCTATAATTTGGCATAGACCTCAATGAGGGAAGGCTTGAGATGTGGGATGACGATCAACATTGTTCAAGAAAAGGCAAGGTGCAAGGTTTTCAAGAGGTACACTTTTGAGTAAAATCCAAAGAAGCATTGTTATGATACACTTAAGATTCAGTCATCCAAGAGTGCATACCAACACTTGAAGAGAAGATGAGAAATACAACCACCTTTACAAATGAGGATATGGAAAAGGCTAAGGTTTTGGTCTAGGAGAAGGTTAATGGGTGCTTTTTGGCCAGCCTTAAACATCACACACTAAGGAAAAAATTAAGCTTGCAAAAAGTAAGTCAACTTTGACCATTTAACACGTTTTTCCTAGGAATCAGTCATTAGTGTGTGATGTTTAGAGTTGGGGGTGCTTGTTGTTACTAATTTGAGAGTGTATATCATAGTTAAACAATTTTTATTTTGTTTGTTAATTAATATTGGTTTTGTTCGAATAACTGTTGGAAATATTATAGTTGTCATTGATGTCGAGAAAGAATCTTATATTAATTGTCATTGATATCAAAGACATGAAGATCTTTTTGTCCATGATAGAAGACAATAAGATGTCAATGAGGTCAGAAAAGTCAAAAAGATCACTATACATTATTCAAGAATACACCATGGTAATCGACCTCTTTATCATAATTTACTCTATCAACCCTATGCTAGCTGACCATGCTTTGGTATTTATACATTTGACTGACCATACTAAGTTAAAGACACGATAAACACACATATTAATTGTGTATGCTTTGGTTAAAAAAAAGGTAGTAATGAGATTTACGATAAACACACATATTAATTATGTATGCTTTGGTTAGAAAAAGGTAGTAATGAGATTTACAAGTGAGCTATCGTAATAAAAGCAACAAAATAATATTAATAAGGCAGAAAAAATGATAAGAAAATTGAAATAAAGAACATCGATTATGAAATTATATGAAGGTTGCGATTTATTAGACAAAAGGAGCGATTAGAAGATATAATTGCAAGCGGTTATAGGGATCATACAAGATATATTTATGGTTAAAATAAAATTAAAAATTCTTATGGGAGGACAAATAAGAACAACTCATTTGTTCGGTTGGTAGATTTGAATGTCATACGTTATCAATGCAACAATTATGGACATATAGCCCAACAATGTAGAAGTTTTTTTTGTAAACACCTAGAGAGAACATGAAGGAGATATTTACCATTTCCGAAGAAAAAGGAAAATCTACAAGAGTTTGGAAAAGCAAGGAAGAGCAAGATAATCGAAAGAAGGGAAATTTTATGCTTGTCGAAATTGTACTTCATACACAAGATTGAAGAGAAGCATGAATTCATGTGGAGCTTGTCATTGTATTATCTTTTAGTTCCATGGAGAAGACAATTGAAAGATAGATGAACTGATGCATGAAAGTAATGAGCATCTTATTACTATTGATTTCATAAAGGGGGGGAGAGTTAATGGAAAAAGGAAAATGATGCTATTTATGTCAAGAGGCCGAATGATTATGATAAAAGGGAGATTCTTTGTGAGAGTATTGGATATCCCTTTGCCATTAATATTATAGGGGGGGAGTTAGAGAAAGGGAGAGCATTAGAGAAGGGAGATCATTATGTTCATCCTACATTCACATATGGTTTGATAGTAAGGTTGACATTAATGGAAAAGGGGAATATTGTTGGAAATATTATAATTATCATTGATGTGAAAAATATGAAGAGCATATTTTCCACGATGAGAATAAATCGTTAATAAGAATAGAAAGAAGGCCACACATGTCACTAAATGCTATTCAATAATACATAGCTAACATCTCTATCTGAATATTGTTGGAAATATTATAATTATCATTGATGTGAAAAATATGAAGAGCATATTTTCCACGATGAGAATAAATTGTTAATAAGAATAGAAAGAAGGCCACACATGTCACTAAATGTTATTCAATAATACATAGCTAACATCTCTATCTGTTTTAGTATTTTCAACCCTTATGCTAGCCGGCCATATTTGGTGTTTATGTTTGACAAACCATACTTTGGTGACCAAATTAAAGACACAATAAACACATATATTGGTCACCTATGCTTTGTTTAAAAAAGGTAGTAATGAGATTTACAAGTTAGCGAGCATGATAAAAGCAGCCAACTAATATTAATATGGCAATAAACTAATATTAATAAGGCACTCATCAATTATTCATTCATGTGATTTACTAGACAAAAGGAGCAAGTATGATAAGAAAAGTGAAATAAAGCTTATTGATTATTCATTCATGTGAAGAATGTGATTTATTAGACAAAAGGAGTGATTCGAAGACAAAGAATTAGAATGATAGAAGGCAGTGGTTGGTAGTAAAAGGGAGTGAGCATATTAAAGGATATATTATGTTTTGAAGTTTGGCTATTGGTAAAATAAGTGATTAGTAATGAAAGGGTGACTATGGATTATTTGTGAAGTGTTGCCTCTCTTCATAGAGAGAGGCAAGCAGATATAAAAGAGAGTATGTAATGTGTTAAAGTGTGGCATGAGGGAAAAATATAAAATAAGAAAAGAAGGAAATTTGTGTGAGATAAAAGGACACACCATTCAAACACATGAACATCTTCCCAATTTGATCAGATTTAAAAGTACATTTGGAGCATATCTAAAAACACATTGAAGCATGAAGCATGTTGGAGCAGATTATTAAAGCATATTGGAGCAACTTTATGAAGAATCAATAAGCAAATTTATAAAAGGTTTATAAGTGGATATATGAGTAAAATTATTGTAATAAGCAGATTTATAAAAGGTTTATAAGTGGATATATGAGTAAAATTATTGTAAATGTATGAGCAATGTTTTTGATTAAGGTAAAAACAGGTTTTGAAGGGGCCCCGAAACCCTATACAATATGGTAAAAAAAGATTTACAAAGAAGCACTCTAAAATGGTACAAAGCAAGACCACCACGAGGGTTTTGAAACAGGCTCCCTCAACCTAGACTCAAAAAAGGTACTAAAAAAAGGAACTAGCACCCAAACAAGAACAAACG